>JANRGW010031842.1:0-41738 GCA_024733675.1 Psilopsiagon aymara | reverse complement strand
AGAGGTAATGAGAAATGGCCAAGGCATTGCAGTACCAAAGTAATATGCTTTAGCAAGGCTCCAAGGGAAAGAGGGGAAAAGGGACCTTGTCTCCCAAGGGAAGGCGGAAGAAGCTGAGGTGGTGGTGAAAGGCAAATTCATCCCTGTCCTTGCTGTGCCCAGGCTCTGGCCCCCAGCCACCGCCTCACCGCCCAGGACCTGGCCCGGCTGCGGGCGGCGCTGGAGCGGCCCTTCGCCGACGTGCAGGCCGCCTTCTACTCCATCGTGGGCCTCGCCAGCCTGGGTGTGCGGGTGGCAGACGAAAAGGTGAGCGGTTGGCAGCGCTGAGGAGCTGCACAACGCGAGGCGCTGCGGTCTGTGCAGGGAGCTGTGCTGCGGGCCCTCAGGGGAGTCTTGGGCAGATGGGTGTGCGTTGTGTCCTTAGCAAGCATCACAGCGAGTCAGAGGCGGTTACTGGCAGCCTTTAGGATGTGCTGTTGGAGTAAATGGCATCTTTGAGCACTAACGTGGCAGGGGCTCTCTTGGTGCCTCTAAGCGGTGGTTTCAGGGCTTGCCTCTCCTTAGACTGTTGTGACATTGCTGCGGCTGTCGGTTTGTACAAAAGATTTCTGCCTGCAGCGTGTTTGTTTTGCTGTCCTGTTACAGTTCTCACACTGGATTCAGCCTGGTCCCATGATCTCATTATTTTTTGCATATAAAATACGTTCCTGTGTGCCCAGACTGGAAGCAAAGGTTTGCAGTATCAGCATGATGCTTACTGCCCTTTCATGCTTTGAAACATTTCTAGTTTGCACCTAGTCTGTCTTTGTAACAACCTGCTTATGTAGGCGCCTCTGCTTCTGTGCACGTGTGCTTACCTGAGCTGTGAATGGAAGGTTGTGCTTTCCCCAAAAATTCAGCTAGTTCAGTAGTTCTAAACCACTTGGATTTTGTTCCTGTTTGGGTGTTGTGCATTTGCGCCTCAAACTCTTTAACTGTGACGCTCCTGAAGGTGTTGCAGCCACACTGCACGCCTGGCTGTGGTCACTACTGGTTTCCTGCAGGCAAGGCTGAGCATTGCTGCTTTCATTTATGTCAGTGTGGCTGGGTTTTTTGTACATCCTAGTTTCAGCAGTGATAGCACAGCCTTTGCTTCTGCAGGTAAAGAGGAATTATTTACTTGTTGCTTGAGGTTTGTGACGAGGCTTTCTTTGTGGACAGTGTACCTTTTCATGCGGTGAGACTATTTACAAGGTAGATGTAGTAAAAATAATGTTAATAAAAAATAATAGCTAGGCAAACCCCTTGAACATCTATTGGAATTCCTGGGTAACTGTAGCATGAAAATCCTGTCCTGCTTGTAAAGGCCTATGCTTCACATACTCAAAACCTTGTCATTTATGTACGAGCAGTTAAATTCTTGCTTATTTTCTGGGTAAAATGCAGTTTTAATGATCTGTCTATCTAGTGGTCAGTTAATATCCTACACAGTTAATAACTAGTTAATAAAACATGCTACAGATTACTGAGCAGTCTCATTGCTTGTCTTCACTCGGTAGCTGCTTACCTGGCTATGCTCTGAAACCCTGTGTTCTGCATCCATTAATGATTGTGTGTGTTGTATAGCTGGGAAAGAAACTCCCCCGCAGAATTCCTGTTCATCTGCTCTCTATCCTGGGAGATTTTCCTGACTAAATGCAGGCACACAGGACTTCAAGTTTGATAGGCTTTAGAATTGTACTCAAATTTAAATTTGAATTCTGGTTGCAGTACAGTTGGTGTGAAAATCATTCATCTCTTTCAGCAGGAACCAACCACCTTTGTTTCTGTGCAGAGTAGGATTGCAAATATTCCTACAGGTTTGATTTGCCTTTAACTCAGTCTAAAAATGTGCAGCAGCATGTATGAAATTGACTCAGAGTACTCTTTACATCTCCTTGGTGGCTTTGAGACTGTTGCTGTCAGTTAACTTTGTTTCTTCACAGGCTGCGTGCAACTTCGTCAAGTCTCATGTGGACTCCAGCAGCGTTGATTCCCTCTTCTATGCTGCACAGTCCATCAGGGTCCTGGCTGGCTGCGAGGTGGGTTTGGAGCCCTGAACTTCAAAGGCAGATGTTACCAATGGAATACTTGCCTTGATAGTTTTCTTTGGTTGAGATGAGAAACTGTTTGGAAGTAAACGCTGTGCTTAACCACAGCAAGGATACAAATGCAGGCCACCTTTGCTGCACTGTGGGTGGGCTACCCAGGCACCATTTTTCAGCAGTACTGCTGCTGCACAAGGATGTGATGCCAGGCGAAAAGCAGAAGCAGATTACCAGGATAAATCTGAGTCTTTGATTATCCTGACTTGATGACAGGAAAACTTTGGGATTTAAGTAATAAAACTAATAAAAAATAAGGGGCTTTAACCCAAAAGCTTCCAGGAGTTCACCAATAAGTGCGGTGTTTCTGGAAGCGGTCAGTGATAATTAGAAGGCTATGGTTTTTCACATGTGAATCAATGTGTTCCCTGTGTTTTTCCTCAGGTTACCATTTCAAATGAGACCAGGGAGCTGCTGCTTGCAGCTGTCAGTGAGGATTCCTCAGTCACCCAGATCTTCCACGCTGTTGGGGCCCTGAGTGGCTTTGGCCTTCCTTTGGCATCTCAGGAAGCACTTAGTGCTCTTACTGCTCGTCTTAGCAAAGAGGAAAATGTGCTGGCGTAAGTCTTTCAGTTGGAAATAATTCACTGTTGAGTGTTTATCCTCTGGGCAGTTGAGGTTTAGAGTGAAGAGTATTTCAGCACTTAGTATTTGTAATGTGAGTGTAGTAGATTAGGTGCTGTGCTTTCATTTGATGCATCTCTCTTATAAAGACAGGCTGAGAGAGCTGGGCTTGTTCAGTCTGTGGAGGAGAAGGCTCCAGGAAGACCTTATAACAGGCTCCCAGTAACTAAAGGGGTCTACAAGAAATCTGGACTTTTTACAAGGGGCATGTGGGGATAAAACAAGGTTTTAAGCTGGAAGAGGGGAGATTTAGATTAGGCATCAGGAAGAAATTCTTTACTATGAGAGTGGTGAGATGCTTTCACAAGTTGCCCAGAGGAGCTGTGGCTGCCCCATCCCTGGCAGTGTTCAGGCCCAGGTTGGATGGGGCTTGTAGCAACCTGCTCTAGTGGAAGGTGTCCCTGCCTGTGGCAGGGGGCTGGAACTGGATGAGCTTTAAGGCCTCTTTCGACTCAAACCAGTCTGACGTTCTGTGATTTGTCCAGCTCATATTTGTCCCTCTGGGGGAATGAAAAATTCTTTTTGGGGCAATTTTCTGGATTCAGGAGTAGTGCTCACTGAAGACAACATATCCCAGGGAAGCCTTCTCTTTTTAAAAGATTCACAACAAATTTTTGGCTTAAACCCAGCCACGGTTCTGTGTCATTTATGGTTGCTGTAGACTTAATGCTCTTCCTCAGCCCTGTTGTTTGTACATTTGGATGCCTGTACTGGGAGGTGAAAAACCATGACAGTAAGCAGGAATCACTTCAGATTCATTGTCTTGAGTGGACTGCAATAACAGCAGGTTTACACTTTATTTAGAATACAAACTGTAGTTGCTTTGACTTAAATGATATTTGGCTTTTAAGGAAAAGGAAAATTCATACAATTGTTTGATTTTGTTTGTTCTTGTTTAAGAACCATCCAGGCTTTGGAGACTGCATCGTACTTGTCCCAACAGGCAGATCTAAGTGGCATTGTTGAGGAGATAGAGGTAGGAACACCCTGTGCTCTCTAATTATTCGGGATTTTTAGGCCTCTATTACTAAAAGAGATCCTAATGTGAAATACAAAATGAGAACCAACCTTGCTAATTCTTTGCTGCATCAAGTGGGTTGACTTGGCTCTTTGAAGCAGATATTTCGTCTGGACTTCTATTTCACAGCAGACTGAAACACAAAGTCATGACTTTTAAGTGCAAGTAAATCCACTAAAGGCTGATGGTTTCTTTTTAAATCTTGTTTCCAAATGACTATGACAAAATAAGTCGGTGATCCCGTACAGATACTCTTGATTGCAGGTCTAACAGTAGAGTTAACTTCTGTGGATCTACTAGAATGTAATTTAAACCTTAATAACTCCTTCTGTCAGGATCTTGTTGCTCGCCTGGATGACTTGGGTGGAGTTTATCTGCAGTTTGAGGAAGGAATTGAGACTACTGCACTGTTTGTGGCTGCTGCCTATAAACTGTCGGACCATGTGGGTACAGAGCCAGCAATGAAGGAGGTTTGTATTTGCCTTTTCCTCCCTCACACACTGTAGCTCTCAAAGAGCATCTTTCTAGTCCCTGTCATGCAAAGAGGCCACTTTACTGGGTAGACTTTCTACTGGGAAAAAATAATGAGCACACTCAGTGAAAAGGGACGTGAGAGGGAATGGTAAGGAACAGAATCTAGGAGGAAATTCCACCTTCAAGATCACTGCCTGAATTTGGTTTGTTTTTCAGATATACAGAAGAAAATTGCAAATGAGGCCTAGTTTTTCTTCTCTTTATTGAGACAAGCTGTTAAAATAAACCCTCTTGTTTTGGAGTTTGTTCTGGTATTTGGCACTTATCTGGCACTCTCCAGCATTGTAAAGTGCTTTGTAAATATTATTTACCTGTGAGGAAATGCAGGCACCCTAGTTTGGGGTGCCCAAAAGGGATATAGCATTAGTACCATGCACCAGCAGGAAATCAGATACAAGAGCTTGTCTAAAATGAAAGTCTGTCAGAAATTCCTTTTGAGCTTAATAAAGCCAGAAATTACTATTGCAAGCTATCCATAAGCTAACTGACTTTAGCTGTATTTGTGATGGAGAGTGGCAGCTCCCTAAAGCCAAAGTGGCAGCATTGAGACAGAACGCAGCATAAGACATCTGGGTTCATTCTTGGCTCTCTTCCATGCTTCTGTCAAACAGGATAATGCAGAGTCATTTTGGCGTCATTTTTGAGGTAGCGATTCTGCTACACACAATTCAAACTGTCAGTGTCCAATGGATGTTTAAAAAAAGACCAATTAAGGAAGATTGTTTAGTGTTGTGCTGTCAGAAATGCTGTTGTTGGGGCTTAAAGCTTTTATCTTTTGTGAATGGTGAGAGTGTCTTCAGAATGCCACAAAACTCTTTAAAGATTGATGTGTATTATTTGGAAAAAATAGTTTCCCTCCCCAATTTAAATGAGTGCCAGCTGCTGGTGGGGGTCTGGAGCTATGCCATGCCCTCTTATAAATGAAAAACATAGCAGGATTTGTACTATGCAGGAGGTTTGCAGCATCTGTCTGGATGCTTTCTCTAGTTGTGATGTACATTGGTGCTCATTAATTTACTAAATACGTGCCTATTGCTTTATTTTCTTTTTTATTCTCATTTCCTATTAGAATTTAGCCCACAACTCTTGTGCTTGGATGAAAGTACAGGTAACCAGTCCCTCTGGTTTCTGGACTAGCAAGGAGTGATGCAAGAATCTGAGTAATAAGGGACACCCTGGGCAGTGTGGCACTAACCCTACAAATTTGCACTGCAAAACCAACTGGGGGATGTGATCCTGCTCATACTTCGGAGAGAACAAATCAGCTTTGGCACGTCCCAGAGCAAGAGTTGGCTCTTTGCTCTTGGTGGTACCACTTTAAAGTGAATCCTCTTGTTTTGGGGATGCTTCTGAGCCTAAGGGGATAGGTCTGCGTGAGTCTGGATTGGCTCTTTCCAGAGCCATTGGGATGCATTGCATCACTGCTCCTTGGCCTTCCCAGCTTGGCAGGTAGCAAGGACCTTCTCTACTGTACGAAGGCAGTTGTACAGCTTGTGGAGCCAAATTGTCTTTTTGCAGCTGCACACGGTCTGGATAGTTGAGCTGATGGTATCTTCCATTCTCAGACGTAGTTTGAAAAGATAGATCCACATTCTGGTGCGGCAGGTTTTTAGCACAATTACAGTGATTGTGGTTGGAACCTCCCAGCCAAGAATAAGAATGTTAATGTGATACTCAAAAGGAAGCTAGTTTGGGGTTGCTTCGTAACTTGAGCTATTTTTAAAGCAAGTGGGAAATTAAACTGTCTTTATAAATGATGTTTCTATTAATAACATTATAGTGAGCCAGTTTGCAATGTTGTGGTGTAGTGGTTTCACCCCAGCTGGCAACTGAGCCCCACGCAGCCACACTTTCACTACCCTCCAGCCATGCAGTGGAAAGAGAATCAGAAGAGTAAAAGTGAGAGAACTCCTGGGTTGAGATGAAGGCAGTTTAAAAGGTAAAGCAAAAGCTTCACACACAAGCAAAGCAAACCAATGGATTCATTCACCACAGGCAGGTGTTCAGCCATCTCCAGGAGAGCAGGGCTCTGTCTTATGTGGTGGTGATTTGGGAAGACAAATGCCATCGCTCCAAACATCCCCCCCCTTCCTTCTTATTATCACAGTCCCAACTCCTTGTGCACCCCCAGCCACCGTGCTGGTGGGGCAAGGAGCAGAAAAGGCCTTGGCTCTGTGTTAGCACTGCTCAGCAGTACCAACATCCCTGTCTGATCAACACTGTTTACAGCACAAATCCCAAACACAAATCCATACTGGCTGCTATGATGAAAATTGCCTTGGCCAAAACCAGCACAAGTGGTAAAGTGCTGATGCTTCTGTGTAATTTGCTCTTTCAGGATCAAATCATTCAGTTGATGAATGCAATTTTTAGCAAGAAGAACTTTGAGACCCTCTCAGAGGCTTTCAGCGTTGCTTGTGCTGCAGGTTCCTTATCCCGGAACCGCTATCACTTGCCTGTTGTTGTCATCCCTGACGGGCCTGCAGCTGTGTCTTACCATCAGCCTGTACTCAGGGTGAGTCCTTAACCTCAAATCTTAATTCATCTCTTGGGTCAGTCTTTAGTACTGTAGGTCTAAGCTGACTGAATGTGTGAGGTGATGTCCTTCATTTTTAACTCCAGGCCTCTGGTTCCAGTAGATCTGGGGCTGTAGTGCTTTCATGAAATGATTTTTGGGAGCCTCTGCTTACCCAGGGCTTAGCAGCCACTACGTGAAGAAGGCACTGTGTGGAAGTCAGCTCTGCTGATTTCATACTTCATTACGTTAGAAAGAACTAGGTGAATCTGGGATGCAGGGCAGGGAAGAATTCTGGGTATGTAATACAGGGGGTAGTGAGTTGTCTGTGCTCTGCTTTCCTTCTGGGGCAACAGGTTTAATGGAAATTCTTGGTTTTCTCTTGTAGCTACAAGTGACTGATGTTATGTCCCAGCCACTGACTCAAGCTTCTGTAAAACTTGACTACGCCAAGTCTGCATCTAGCAAAGCCACTGTCCTTCAACAGACAGCATTTGCTCTGTCAGGGTAAGAAAATAATCTTATTTTCAGTTTGTAAGGCAAACGGGTGTTGTTCAAACAGCGTTGGTCTTGTTTTCCTCATGTGTTCTTCCGCCAGAGAAACATCTGTATGATGGAAAACTCGGACAGCTATAGTTGTGTTTTGTTGGTAATGGGTGACTAAGCACATTTCATAGTGATGGTGAATTTCTGTTCCTTTTTCTTCTGATTGGGATTGGGAAATTGCAGTGTTCTTCTGATCTCAGGGGCACTTCAAAGAATGCGGTTTTGGCTGCACTTGATGTTAGCTTTCTGCTGCGTTTCTCTTTTTGCCTGCTCAATCTGGCATATTTGGAGACTTCTTAGTAGCAAGCTGTGATCTCTTTAGTGTTCTACAGGACACTTAACACTTTGCCTTTTTTGTTATAGAGATGTCTTTGAGCTGAACTTCATGAATGTGAAACCTGCAAGTGGATATTATGATTTCTCTATCAGTGTTGATGGAGATAAGCGATTTATTGCTAACAGGGTTGAGGTGGGTATACTTTTGATGGCATTTTAATTCTGTGCTATTCACTGAAACAGCTTTTTATTTATACTCATTAAGGATGTTGCCAGTTGCATGGCATTTTTATCACATGCTTTTTCTGTAATGGACTGGATTTTAACTGGGTTATGACCAGTAACCAGATTAATACACGATCAAAAGAGATTTGTATAAATTTCAAACCTGACTTGGTACTTAGATGCTGACCTGACAACATATAAACAAAGGCTAGCAGTGGAAATGTTTATAGAGCAGCCCAAAGAAGCCATGCAAAAACAGTTCTTCAGAGCACTCAAGATCTGAGTCTGTAAATCTCAAGGCTTGCCTAGCAGTTGTCTGCTGATTTCCCTGTGTACAGAGGCTGGGCATTTGTTCTTCGCCTATATAAGCTCTAGAGCCGTGGGGAAGAGTCAGGGAGGTCTTTTGGTATTTCCTAACTTGTAGTATATGGTAATGCTTTGGTAGTGGAGAACATGTCCAAAGCAGAATGCAAATGAAGTCTTTATTTCATGCAAGTTTGTTACAGTGAGAAGAACATGACCTCTGTAACTATTCATATAGTCACCCCGGTATCAACAGCTGAGCTTCTCCAGTGATGGTGTCTTTTCCCAGGGTAGATTTTATCCTCAATCACCTGTTCAAGGAGAAGATTAGCTTTTAAAGTCTTCCAACACAGCCAGCTTGGATTGGAGGAAGATGCTTATTTACAGCTGCCCTTTACTCTGTGTATCAAATTGATGTTGTTGTTGTAGTAGTAATAGCACTTGGGAGTGTCAGAAGGGAACTGATTGGCCCTGCTGAAGCTGGCTGCTGGCACACGTTCCTCCCCAGGTCCCAGTAGGAATGTGTTAACACTGGGGCAGCTCTGTGAAAACCGCTTCTAATAAGACACATTGGTACGGGGGAGGGCTGCTGGGGAGCTGCTTTTTTTCCTTACTGTTATTAGCATTAATTGTCCTTAATGCACCATCACTTTGACAGTAATGAGCTAAACCAGTGGGTCATTACTCCAGCAGAGACCACATTTCCTGGCATTAAAATATTTGTGAGATGTTTGTGTAGTGTTCAGCTGGGGGGGCTGTGTGCAGCAGCTCGGAGTTGTCTTCACATACCTTTTCTAACATTAATATTTCATTAGTCCATCTTTCTTTGCTCCCATCTTGGAACAAACTAAGGCTTTACTGACATTAGCCTCAATAGTCTACCTGTTAATGGATGCATTTTCAGGGGTAACCTCTATTTTAAATGACACCTTCTGTTGTAAAGGAACCACCAAGACTGTTGTGTTTGAAGTCTGGCCTGAATGGTTTAGTTCATGTTTTTACATACTTTTCCCACAGGTTCCTTGTGAATTACTTTTCAGGGTGAGGGCGTGGAACTGCTTCACATGAGCAAACCTGTAGTAACAAATAGCAGTTTTTGGTGAAAAATATCTTGGCAATGGAACTTGAGTTCTCTGAGACAGCATTTGTAAGCTGGGAGAGCAAATGTGCTCATTAAAGCCTACAGACTGCAGTAACTGCTTATGTTTGAGAGAATTGCTGTAGATCCTTCTGATTAGGTTCTGTCTTTTGGCTTAGTGTAAGACTATCTCTGGGGAAGGGGACAGAAGAGCTAAAGCTTCTGCTGTGAGCTTGTCCATAATTAGTTTATGTAGTAATTTCTGTTGTGTTTTGTTGCAGCTGAAAGTAAAAGTTTCCACCGAAGTTGGGATTACTAATGTGGATCTTTCTACTGTGGATAAAGATCAGAGCATTGCACCAAAAACGACCAGGTAAAATGACATGATGTCATTCCATTAATTAATTTTCATTACATTTATGGTGGAAGAGAAAGGCCTGTTAGTTCACCTGACTTGATAAAATAGCTCATCTGTGCCAAGTAGACTGCAGTACTGCCAGGAAGGCTTGCGTGCCTCGGGTTCTTTGAAGACCAAGGATTTTCCTGGGATATCACCTCAATTCTCTTTGGTTTCTTCCCTCCCAGGGTAGCTTACCCAGCCAAAGCCAAGGGCTCATTCACTGCTGACAGCCACCAGAACTTTGCATTATCCTTCCAGCTGATAGACGTGAACAGCGGAGCCGAACTCATCCCTCACCAGGTTAGGAGAAACTTTTGTCATTGCTGTGTCATTGAGATGTTCCATCTTGAAGCATCTGAGGTGGCAGTTGCTTTAGAAAAGATTTGGTAGGCTTGGGGAAGCCTTTTGTTTCTGACATGGACTGTGAAAGATCACTGGTCTTGGTAGATGGGAAGTGGATTGGGTTCATTTGGTTTGGCTCTGTACTAAATGAAGCTTCTTTCGGCTCTGGTGCTATGTTTTATTTAACTCAGCAGAATGAGTGCAGGTAGCCTGCACTGTAAAAGCACACTTCTAATTATTTAAATACAGATTGTTTGCTGGAAAAGTCACTGAATGTGGAATTCCTTTAAAATCTTATTTTTTTATGTATAAAATAGAAAAAAGGGGAGGGGGCACACCCCAACAAAACCCATCTGTGTGTATATCCCTGTTGTGTGCTGTTGCATGTATCCTGTGGAGTCACACTCAGTATTTTACCCTCTACCCCAAGTGGGCCATTCGCCAGCCTGGTCCTGTGTTAGTGGTGTTACTCAACGAGGCATAGAGCTTTGCTAATTCACGGACACCTGGACTCCCAGTTTATACTCTGACTTCTGTTAATGTGCTTTCTTATTGGGTGTCAGTCTCTCATTTCTCTGTCATTTATAAACGCTATGAGATATTCCATAAACGTTACAGTCTTTCCTTTCAGACTTTTGTCCGACTTCACAACCAAAAGACTGGCCAGGAGGTGGTGTTTGTAGCAGAACCAGATAGCAAGAACATTTACAAGTTTGAACTGGATACCTCTGAAAGAAAGACTGAATTTGACTCTGCCTCTGGTACCTACACTCTTTACTTGATAATTGGAGATGCCACTCTGGAAAATCCAATCCTGTGGAATGTGGTACGTAGCTGAAAATGTGGCCATGTGGTTTCGAGATTACTGGCGGTAAGAAGAGAAGGGCATGATACAGGCCTGGATACAAGAAAGCTCAAATGTTTTGTTCTTTGTAGTGAACCAGAATCCTTTTGGTCATCTGTGAGCTCTGAGGTTTGCTCTTTGTTTAATTTTTTAAGTAAGCATCAAAGCAAGGCAGAAATAAACATTCATTCATGGTAGAACAGAAACTTCAGAACCTTTATGGGTTTGGTAATTTCACAGCAAGCACTTCAAGATTTAGCCTCTAATGCCAGAAATAAGTCCAGCTCTTAGAGATGGGTAAGTTCTGTTGCTGCCTCTGTTTAGGAGAAACTGCTGCTTAAAAAATCTGGTGGCTTTTTTGTAGTTTCTTTTTAAAAATCATGTCAGTTGGAGATTGACAAATAAGGAAATAAGCCACAGTAATGGAATAGGGTTTATAAAAGTTGTATGACATTAAGTTCGAACTTCATGAAGCTGCCTGATTTCATTTCAGGCTGATGTTGTGATCACATTCCCAGAAGAGGATGCGCCATCCACAGTCCAGTCGAAGAACCTCTTTGTTCCCAAACCTGAAATCCAGGTACAGTCAAAGCCAGTGTGTGGGGATGGGGGCCAGTCCTATTGGGGTTATCTTAGTTTTGAAAATTCATGTCCTATTCTGTGTAAGTGATGTAAGTAAAGGAAGAGAAAAGTTACTGTGTAATGGAGGAAATGTGTTGCATTCCTCTGGAGCATGAATAGTTAAGCTGTGTGTCCTGTGAGCGAGTAGCTAGTGTCACTGAAAAGACTGGAACTTGTAAATTTGATTGAAGAAGCACCACAGAAGCTCTCTGCTTCTGAAGATTGCCTCTTGCTTCATTCCAGCCATCTGCTGATGACAAGCTAACAAGTGCTTCTGTGAGTGCAAAGCAAAGAGAACTGTGCCAGAGATTAAATGTGCAGAGGCTGGAACAGACACTGCTTAGAGTCTCTTTGCCTTAAGAGAGGGATGCTTATCATCCAAAGGAACATCTGGGAACAGCACCAGGACTGCAGCTGGTCCTCTGTGAAGCTCTGTTGGAATACTCCTACTTATGAGTTGGTTTTGTTTGTTTGCAGCACCTCTTCAGGGAACCTGAGAAGAGGCCTCCCACCGTGGTATCGAACACTTTCACAGCACTGATTCTCTCCCCACTACTTTTGCTGCTCATTCTGGTGAGTGAAGTGGGCCACAGAAGAACAACATCTTTTCCCATCCAGTCCAAAGTCACTCAGGAGGTTGTCCAGCTAAACTCCATATTAAAACTCTAGGTTAATCACAACTAGCACAGCAGTGCAGGAGTCACAGCTCGCAATGGCAGTGCAGGGTGTTGGTCTGGTATTGATTGTCTCTTTCCCAAACTGTTGGCGGGGGGGAGGTGGGTGTTGACCTTATAGTTAAAGCAGAAAACCACTGCTGGCGAGTAGAAGTAGGTGGGTGAGTTTCTCCAGTGTGCTTCTGCTCGGGATGTTGAATAACAGTGGGCAGATTAAATTATAACTAATGTTAGAATTACACAGGAAAAAAGCAACGCGTTTAATATGTCCATCACCAAATATGTGTTACTTAATCCTATCAGATGGACTCCCATTTATGGTCATAATTAGTATTTGTGTCCGTAGTTGAAACATCCACTGCTACTCACTGTAGTGTCAGATCAGTGTTTTGAACTTAATGCAATATGGAGTCTGATCTAGGCAAGTTAAATTATTCCTTATTTAGAGGATGAAACTCATCCCTGTTTGCTTGGCAGTGATTTCCTATTCCCAGTGTCATCAAAAGCTGGCATTCAGATAGTCGTGTCCACTGGTCTCTGGAGTTCACAATATACACGTTGATGGCACTTCAGTGAAAAATCCCATTGATACTACACATATTTCACATCTTTATGCCTTTCTCTTTTGTCCTCTAGACACTGGAAAGGGTTTTATGAGCAAACATTTTGTATCTCTTGCTATTCTTTTGCTGAATGCAGAACTAGAATCTCACCTTTTTTTCTTTTGGAATTGAAATTAATTCAGCGGGATAGAAATAGCAGCGTTGCTTTTTCTGGAAAATGTAGATCTGGAGCAGCATCCTCTCATCAGTATAAGAAACATCAGTGAGAAACTGCATTTGGCATTCAGAAATAGCAAGAGAAATTTTCGTTAGAGGAGTTTAACAGTTCTCTCTAGCAAAATTACTACTCTGTGCTCTTGTAGTGCTAAGCAAGTGCTTCTGTAGAGATTACACTGTAGTCACTGAAGAACTTAAACAGGCTTGAAAGGTACTGAATTTTAAAATGAAAGCTTTCATTTACAAAGCTGTTGTAATTAAAGTTGTTTCTTTTTTTTTTAGTGGATAAAGATAGGTGCAAACATCTCCAACTTCAGCTTTGCTCCCAGCACCATTGTTTTTCACATGGGACATGCTGGTAAGTGTCAGAGGCTTTCTGATTTGTTTGACCTGCTTACCTGGGAGTTACAGATGAAAGCCCTGGTGGTTAATGGGCTTGTGGTCTATTAACTATAATGACATAATAGCATAACATTTGTTCTCTTGTTTTCCTCTGTCTTCCTGCTTTTCATCATTGTTAATATGGTGATAAAGCTGTTTTGGCCATCAGCTTATGGCAGCTGTCATTATCCGGGCTCCTCTCTCACACTATTTATCTGTACTTAATAGAACTTCTTATTTCCAGAGGTCACACTTTCTTTATTGCATGTTTATCCTTTGTCACAGGGAGTTTCTGCGGGGATTGAAACCTGCAGGACTGCTTCTACAGTGAAAGGCTGCAGCTTTTCTTTAAAGCTCTTGTTGTGAATGTTCTTGTTCTTCGGCTGGACCAGCTTTTTTCATCAGTTTTTCTGTGCCCTGGCTTGCACAGGCATTTACTGTCTTGGTAGAATATCAAAAACATTGCAGGTTGAGAGAACATCGGATCTGCTGTTTCCCAAATAACAGTGTGTTGCTTAATCCCAACCATTTTCTTTGGAAGCTTTATAAAGCTGTTAAGTTCCTACAGATGTGCAAAGGTTAATATTCCCTACTGAAATCCAGAGTATCCTCTCCTAATAGCCCTTAATGTCTAGAATAGATACATAATCCTGCCACAAGAGGGTTAGCTACAAGCTGTCGAGTGTCACATTTTTCTCCAGGATGGAGACCCAGATGCCTCTCTTCCTTGGCAATAATGTGCAGTGTCAGATCTGCCATTTCAGAGCTTCAGAGATGAGATAGAAACCAAATGCTTCAGCCTGGCAGTACAACATAACGAGTGTTCTGAGGATGACGAATGGTCTTTGAAATGCAGTTTCAGCCATGGGCTCTGTCTGCTTTTTCACAGCAATGTTGGGGCTCATGTACGTCTACTGGACTCAGCTCAACATGTTCCAGACTCTGAAGTACTTGGCCATTTTGGGTGGCATCACATTCCTGGCAGGCAACAGGATGCTGGCTCAGAAAGCAGTAAAACGGTAAGCTGGGGTGGATGCATTGGTAGGAGCTGCTTCTAAAATCAGTGGGAAGGAGATGACATCGATGCTACTATGTGTCAGTAGCTGATACAGCAGTGAACACTGCTTTGGATTCTTGGATCTTGTGTGGGATGTGCTGCTTGGTCCCGCTTTGTGCCTGTTTTCAGAGTAAGGGTTTGAACTGACTGGGGCAGTGAGGTCCTGTCACCGAGGTCCAGCTCCTTTAGGGAGAACGGTCCATGTGGCCATTGCTGAAGTGATTGGGCACACAGAGTAGGCACAGAGTGGAAGTATGTGCGCTTTCATGCGGGAAACCCACATCCAGCAAGACCCATCCACTGACAGATTCATTTTGCTACATGATCTATCAAGCTCTCACAATATTGTTAGATAATGAAAGCCACTGTTGATACAGAAGAGGCCCAGCTCTTCTGTAGCTGTGTTTGTGAGATAAGTTTTAAGAGGAGGAAGGTGAGATGGGAGTATCTTACTGCTGTCTTTACCTCCCTACAGGGGAATTATAGAGGAAGGGAAGGGGAAGCAGGTGCTTATTAGAGGTGTGCAGCAGCAAAGGGCAACACACCCAAGCAAAACTGTGGAAAATGTGAGGGCCGCAGCATTCGTTTCTGTGCTGGCATTGGACTGATTCTTCACACCTGAGTCTTCTACTGTGCAGTGTCTGGTGAATGTGCCATGGCTTACACAGCCTGCAGGCAGTTCGCTGACCCAGGCTGCCAATGCAGTGCATTAATTAGAGGTCAAACTGTTCCCTCTTTTTCCCTTCTGCCACGTGGGGTTTCCATGTGAGATTTAACATTTCAGCCCTTTTCTACTAATGCAGAGTTTGGCTTTGAAGATGATCTTACTGGCCTGCTTTGCCATCAAACCTGTGCTTTTTTTACTTTCCCCTTTGGAGCCACTAGGAGTTGTTTATCTTTGGGTTCTTGCTTACCCCTGGGTTCTCGCTTTTTGATTACACTGTATTAAAACCAGGATAAGAGCTATAAGAAAAAAACTCCAGACACAAGAACATGACTTTCAGGGGTTTTGCAATGATTTGTTGTCTTTAAAACATTTCTACTTGCATGGCTGCAGCAGGGAGGATGATTACTGTAATTAACCCTTTCCATACCATCCTCCCAGCTTGCTCAGCCTTGCTCCCTTCGATGTCCAGCCCTCTCCACTGTGGCATTTTTCCTTGTTAGTATGACACTTCCTATTGGGATTTTGTTGCCAACTGGGCTATGTTTTAATTTGGAGGGTAATGAGAAAATCACTGTTAATTACAGATTGCCTAGAATACAGATCTGGGGAGAAATAATACAATGCAGCTTACTTCTAAGTGTCTTTGCTCAACCAGGGCTTCTGTTAACACATAAATGCAAGTGGCTGGTTTCTACTTCAAAACACTGCAGGGGGTGTCCGTGTGCTTTTTCACTGTGAACGACATGCAGCTGCAACTACAATGGCAAATTTGAAAGTAAAACTTCTACCTTGGGCTAAAGTTAAACCCTTTGTACACGACTTTAAAGTTCAAAAAGACATCTTTTTGTGAGGTGCTGTTAGCCTGGCTCAGATGTTGAAGTGGAGTGGTAATTAACTACATGGCACTTTGAGGCAAAGCTGCTCTTCCACTATGGACACCGCTGGTGGGTGTGGGAGGGGAACTGTATAAACCATCTTTTTACAGAAGTTACCAGAAGGTCTGGTTTTTGCTTTTTACATTCTGTCACTGGCTCTGGCTCCTGGAGCAGGGCTGCTTTCCTCCTTCCTGTCCTCTCTGAACCTTTCTCCCTCTTTCCTTTTGGCAGGATCGCTGCAGAGCAGAGCAGTAGGTTGGCAAAGTATAGAACGCTGCGGTAAAAGGGGGTTTTGCTAGTGACCAGCTCTTCTAGAAGTAAGGGCTTTTTTGGAATTTGCCTTTCCTGGGCATGCTGCCTGTTTCATTTCACTTCATCACTCACTCTGTGTACAAAAAGATACCTGAGCTGAAACTGCATCCTTCCAACATTGCTCATTGGGCTTTCAATCAGTCCTTGGGTGTCCTTGGCTGCAGCTGGGTTGCATATTAGCAGTACGTGTCCTCTGAGACTAAAATTGTCTTTGTGTGATTTCCTTAATCATCTGAATCCCGTATGGTAATACATGGACATCTGAATACTCTGTCCTGGGCGCCAGGCAGCAATTGGGTGATGAAATAAACCTAGTTTAAGCAGTATTGTTCCTGTAAATAAATTATTAGTAATGTTGGCTGGAGCAGACCATGGTGAACATGGCTGATACCTGGGTTGTTGCCATCCTGCTGTTGGTACTCACTATCCCCATCTGCAGTATTTTGGCTATTCAGCTGCCAGGCACTCTGACTGCTGAATTGCGTCCTTATTTGGGGCAGCGATGATCTCTGTGTGCAGCAGAGTCAGGTCAGCATCCCCTCATTCAGATGAGAACATGACCCAGTCCAGGGCTCCCCCTCCCATTACACCGTACTGGTCATGATGGCTCAGTCAGCAGCAGTCATCCCCCTCCATTGAATACAACCACCTGATAAGTCTCCATTACCATTCACCGGTACAAAGCCCTTCTGTTCCGTTCATTCTGAGCAGGTAAGGTACCAGTTTGCCGTATGCACAGCGGTGTAGGAGGCAGGACTGCCTGCTGCTCTGCATGCTGCCCAGTTCCGAATGTGCATGTGCGATTTCATTTCTCTGTCAGTGCACTGTTTTATTTTGGGGTAGGAAGAGAGCATCTGGGAGAAGTCCTGTGATGAAACTGCAATTGCTGCAGTGATACATCTCATGAGCATCTGCTTTCTCGTGTTCATAGTGCCCCAGGCACACACAGAGCTCAGTTTTTGTGGTGTAAAACCATCTTGGGCGGCTGTGTCACAGGAACCATGTGCACTGTGGTGTAAGCTCCTGTCTGCAGCTCAGATAGTATGGAAGATGGATTCATGAAAATGACCTAAGGAGAATTTGGCATCACATCCCAAAGGAAAACGCCCTGCTCCTATCTCTTCTCTCCCTGGAGTGTTTTGAGTTACCTGAGCACAGAACAAGCTGTGACAAGTAACGGGAGAGGAACTGTAGATGGCTGTCACTTGTTCTAGTAAATGAATGCTGGCTGCCTCCTGGCTGTGTTTGCTGGTGCTGTTCTTATCCCTGGATGCTTCTTTTTCCCATAGCTTTGGGCTTTCAGCTGTTCAGTGGCCTGTCACCAAATGCCTCGCTTGTGTTCTCCACAGCTTGCATGTTTTCTGTCTCTCAACATGGTGTTTTAAGTCCTTAATTCCCCATGGGCTGTGACTAATCCTGGAAGATCTTTCACAGAATTTGTTATCCACAAACCATCAGTTACGTTTTGCTGCCATGTGAACTCACAAGCATTTTTCCTTATTTCTGGGGTTTCTGATGCCCCAGATACGTCAGTTAAGAGGGCATTATTACTGTCTTTTAGGGCTGGGCTGTCAAGTGCTCAGCATCCACTGCTATGCCAGTCTGGCATCTTGGAAGGTAAAAGATGGGTGTGCTTTGCCTGCATCAAACTGCTTCCTCTTCTTGAGGACCTAAAGAACTTTGTGTTTACATGGACCACTTATTCCAAGCAGATAGATTGGCCCTGTTAAAAGTGGAAGGGTTCAGGTACCTGCAGGCTTTGCATTCAGCCCGGATTTTTTGTTCACTTCTGTAATTCACAAGGCTCATTCATCCCTTTTGCTCCAGAGATTATCCTTCGTTTTGTCTGATCATTTCCATCCTCCTTGAATTCAGGCCTCTGTTCCCTTGCAGCACTGGTTTTATCACTCCAATAAGCTCCAATTGAGAGGCTGCTCTGAAGTGCTTCCTTTGAGAGCAAATGAGGGGTCTGAGGACACTCCTCTGTTCAAGGAAGTGCTTTGTTGCCTGGAAGAGTTAATTTTGCTTGCACTTGTCTTTCCAGGACACGCTAGTCCCAGAAGAATGGAAGAAATGTGAAAAAACAAAGCGAATGCCTTCAGAGCAGAGGTGAATAAATGACAGAAGGAAGAAGGCAGAAGCAGATTTTTGGTTTTGTTTTTTTATTAAGTCCAAAGGTGCCAGTTACGCTTTTTTTAAAAAAGAAAAGATCTGATTTTCATCATTGTGTTCACGCTCCTTCAGTGCTTTCCATATGAATCCAGAAAATCCTCTTCACTGGATCCTCCCTGCCCCTTTTCTTCCAGGACGTTTGAATTTCCTTTAGGAAAAAGAGGAAAAAGCAAATACACTTCTACCTTTCCCCAGATGCCTCTCCTCATCCTGAAAGGTTTGTGAATAAAGAGGAAAGAACGGTCCTGAACTGTGTTCTTTGGCTGTCTCTGAGGCTGGGATTGGAAATTGGGCTCACATGAGAATGGAAAGAGCTTTTTCTGGTGGGTAATTTTGTGTGTGAGTCATTGCTGTGTGTGAAGCTTCCTGTTCTTTCATGTCCTTTCCCAGAGGGACATGTTTATTGGGGGGGACTTCCCATTCCTGCCCATCCCTTGTGTCACTCTGTCATCTGCGCTTCTCCAGTAATGGCTCTTCTTTGTGGCTTCAGGATGGTGTTGGGCTGTGCTGAGTTGCCACTGGGGCTCAGGCAGGAGAAGTCCCTGGGGCCTGACCTGTGTCAGGAGCTGTGGTGCTGCCTGCCTGGCCATGTCTCACCCTGGCACGTTTGGTGGATCCCTTGAGTGAGTTCAGTTCCTTTCCAGGCCCTGGAAGTAACCTTTTCACTCCAAGCACAAGTTTGATTGAGGTGGTTGTGTCCGTTCTGTGAAACAATGCCAGAAATCTGCTGGTTGCCATGTGGCCACGTTTGAGTTACTCAAGCTCTAACTTCTCAGGTAGTAGTAATTACCTTCAAGACTACTGAGAAGTGTTCAGGCAGCACACTTGGGTTTCGTTGAAGAACATGCCAATAGGGATAGCCAAAGCCCAAAATCTGATGATCAACTTGGGAAACGCATGGGAAACTTGACAGTTACTTCCTCCCTGCCTCTTTGTCCCATGTCAGACCAGTTTCTTTAAAGGCCTTTTGGCAAAGGAATTTTATCAAATGGCTTTTGGAGATCCAAGAGAATTTCATCAACCCACAGGCATGTGGATAAAGGTGTGGAGCTGAATCCTCCAAAGAACTTCATGTATGAGGCATGGCTGCTTTCTAAAAGCCGTCTCAGCTCTTCCCTGCTGCAGTTGTTCACTTAGCTCACTGTTCCTCTTCTTTGTGATAGTTCCTACCTCTTTGCTCATTGTGAATGTTACACAGGAGGACAAGGAGGTTTAATGAGCTCCTCTGCACTCCTTCAAAACATGATCTCCAATGCTCCATTCAAGTCCTATGGGACTAGTGGACTTTTAAGCAAGAAATAGTTAAGCTACTACTTACGGTGTTGTGCTGTGGAGCTCCTTTTCACCCTGGTGAGTGTTTTTGAGCCTCATATTTTGTTTCTGCCCACTTTGTTGTTAAGTTTTTCCACTGATGCTTGGTGCTAGGACAGGCCTTTCCCTGTGCCTGTAGAGCTCTGGTACATTACTCAGGGTGAGCATAGATGTGATGTGCCTTTCCTAAGCTGTGTGTGTTGCTATTGCTTTTCTACTTCGTTGGCTCTGCATTAGGAAGGGTGGGTTTTATTCTTTTGGCCTTTTATTCCTCAAGACATTTTCTGGTTTGCTTTATTTGCTTTTATATTTAATCTCTTGGAGTTTGAGCATTTGTCTCCTCATTTTGGTGCACACTCAAATGAGTCCCTTTTATACCTGCACTCACACAGCTATTTATCATGCAGACTTAGGTCGCTCCAGAGAGGTTTTGGTAGGCCTTTTGATTCTATTTGGAGTGTTCAATGCAGTGTTTGCATACAGCTTTGCTGCCACTTAATGGAACTTTAACTTGTTGCTACCATGTTTACATACTGCTTCAGGAAGCTGCTTCATTTTTCATAATGCCTTGCCTTGGAGCACCTAACTCCTAATGGCTTCAAGTGTGTTAGCTGCTACTGAACACACAGAATCATAGAATACATCTCACAACATTCACCAACACGTTCTGAACCAGGCCTACTGGGGTAGTTTTTACTTTGGTGCATTCTTTGCCCAGCTGTATGTGCAGCAGAAGGATGGCTCATGTCTCCCTGACAGCTGCCTGCCTGTGGAGGGGTAACAGGTTACCCACTGGTGCTCTTTCTGCTGCCACAGCTTCACTGATCTCCCTCAGCATCCCCTTTTTGCTTCCCAGCCCTGCTGGGCAGTTTGTAATACTTTCATAGTGCTGAGATTGTACAGCCTGAACGAGGAGAGTGTAAGGATTTGGTGCAAGTATGACCAGATTTCCATGTGTACTGAAGCTTCCCATCCTAAAATATGGTCACCTTAGGAAAAATAAGCTGGTCTCTACTGCAGGCTAATGAACTGTTTGGGTGCAAGGAGGGATGGTTACAGAGACCTTAATATATGTTTACTTGCCACTTTTTCCAACCAAGTTGAAGTTAATGGTGTTGTACCTGCTGCCTTCATTAGCACAGGCACTTGTCTTTGAGTGACATCTTCCATTCTGGGCCCAGAACCAAGAAACTGAGGTCTCAACAGACAAAGCCATCTTCACCTGCTGTTGGACAGGTTTATTTAGAACAACTTTTATTTCTTGCTAATGGGGGAAAGCAGCCCCCATCCTGATGTTATTTACATTTCTGAAGACATAATTATTACACAAACAACAGAATTGGGGTGACAGGGAAGGAAGGAGCTGCATGAGAGCACTGGGTTAATAAACATTTACAGTTGTAACCTGCCATGGTGTTCAGAGCCACTGGCACGTTGAATTAAAACAGTGGCAGCCCAATCTGATGCACAGGGATCTCCTTTAACTCTTGCAGAGCTGTAGCTTCAGTTTGGACATCCCAAGGCTGAGCAGGAACTTCAGCTGAGCATTTCAGAGTTCAGTTTTTGCTGCCAAGAGGCACAGTAGCAGCCAACAGAGGTGTTTCTAATGGGTGGTAGACATGTGGATTCATGTCTTGCCTCCCCCTGATCTAAGCTGCATGTGGTTGTGCCATCAGCATCTATTTAGAGGAGGCTGCAGTCAATGTACACAGTTGCCTAAAGGGGCCTTTGGGTGGCTTCATGTTTATTAATCAGACCCTCAAACAGAATGATGACTTGGCAGAATTTTGCTCTGCTTTGTGACTTGAAAGCCTTAATCAGTAGACAGCATGTCTCCAGGATCACAAGTGTACTGGTTGGTTTAGGTTTTGTTTGTAAAGCAGCCCGAGGTTAAGCCGTGGAGGTGGGATTTTTGTCTGATTCAGTACACAGAGCAGTATTTAGAGAGGGCAGTGAGGCTCTAAAGACTGAAGTAAATGAAGCAATGCATCAGAACTGTGTTCCTTTGAACATATCTCAGGAGCATATGCATCAGTTTCGAGCTGCTCACACCTGGGAATGTCTTCCTTGCTGTGGAGGTTACTGTACAGTCGGGCCCGTGAGCTCTGAGTTATTCTAGACAGAAACAGGAGGAAAAGAGACTTATGAGGAAACTTTGTGAGCACACAGAGAAGCCTTCTAATTCTTTTAATTCCCAAGTGAAGCATCACAAGAGAGATGCTGAAGGGCCATGTTCTCCATAGGCACAGTTTCTCCCCCCCAGCCCCCTTCAGTGTGCACACAGGTCTCTCCATGCCCCTTTGTACTGTTGGTTGGACAGGCTTAATTTCTGTGGGGCAGAGAAGTAAGATGAGATTGCTTCAATCAGAACAACGATATTTGTATGAGTGAAGGTTTCCCCGAGGTTGGACTGTCTGCCAGCTCTCAGCCCCCCATGGCTGGCAGGGTTTAGAGTGTAATTCAAGGTTTAGGTGATGACTTTCAGGAGTGAGGGTACAGGAAACTAAGACTTCCCCTTGTATTCAGAGCAGGGAAAACCTGAAATGTCCTGGGGATCTAGAGGCAGAGTCTGCTCCTGGGGAAAGGCTTTCATCTGCCTTTAGCCAACTTAAACACGTGGGCACACAGGCTCAGATAGCTTTACAAGGCTGTAAGCCTGTTACCACACATCTGCATGAACCTGCATGATCACACTCATGATCTGTCTGTTCACCCTGACAGGACTTAAGGTACTTGACAAAATGGAGGGGGAGTTTTTTCCCCTTAAATTGCAGCAAGCACCTTTTTTCATGGGCAGCAGTGGGAGTTGGTGTCTCTGAATGGGAGCCTTCAAACAGCTTGAGCAGTGCAGAAGCAGTTTGTTATGTACAGATTTGAGCAGGGAATGGTACTCACCAGAGCATGGGGAGATGAAGAAGGGAGAAATATCTACATGAGCTTAGCCAGGGTGCTGGGGAAGCCTTCTAACCGACTGCTGGAGATGTCCTGAGGCCTGTGAAAGCAGAGATTAGGACAGTGATGGTAGAATTGGGATTGAGGGACAAATTCATTGTTTTTCCATTGGTATTTCACTGAAATACTGGCTTGAGAAGACAGGAGAGTGATGTGGTGCAGGCTGGCTCAGGGCAGGCTGTTCATATCTGCACCCTACTTGCCCATGGAAGGCTGGGTTATGGGGTTAGGTAAGAGCTTTATTTCTTTCCCTGAGTGTACCTAAAAGATGAGATTAATCCAGCAGCTTTATATCTGGAAGCAGACAGCAATAAGGACCTTGTCCTATTCCTGCAGTGAGCAGATACCAAACTGATTGCACCTACCTCTGATTCTGCAGAATGGCTCCCAGGAAGTCCAGCAGAACCATGTGCTGGTGGTAGCGGCTGTCCATCAGGATGCTGTCAGACTGGCGCCTTGTCAGGAGGTCATGCACCCTTTCTCCTGGGCTGCTCTCACTGCTTCTGTCGTGCAAAGATGAGGAACATCTTTGTTTCAGAGATGCTTCTTAGTCCCTTGCTCAAAGTTTGGCTCAGGCTGAGCGGTGCAGTGAGGAAACCTGCTGGGGCTGAGCCTGGGGCCATTCTGCTGAATTTCAGTAAGGAATTGTCAGCTCTGTTTGCTCCTGTGTTAGAACAGGGAGCAGAGCTGGCTTTCGAGTGACTAGTTGGTCTTATTTAGTGGCAAGAACTGATCTGTCCAGCCAAAGCTCCCTGAATCATTGTGGAGAGGCTGTTTTCTGTCCTCAAAAAAGGCCAGGGATGCCTGTCTCCTGAATGAGCATTGCAAATATTACTTGCAACTATTATTTCTTGCTGGTATTGTGGTAGAGCTCTGAGCTGATGTGACACTTATAGACTTGGAGGAAAAGATTAATTAAGCTGCTTAATGATACTTGTGATTAGGGGGATCTGAGACATAGGGATGCAGGATGCCCTTTGGGATATGGAACAGCAGGAGAGCTTGCTTCTGCTGCAGTAGAGGGCAGCTGTTTCTGCTGCGTGGATGAAAGGAAGTGCCCAGTGTAATAGCAGAATGTCAGCCCTAGGCCAGCAAAGGGCTGTGGCTTACCCAAGGCGCTTGCCAATGATGGTCTGTAAGAACTTGCGGGCGGAAATCTGCCCCAGGAACTTGCGGTAGTTGTCAGTGAATATGGCATCCGCGTGGCGCTGCGTCCTGCGGGGAAAGACAAGCACAGGCTGTGCTCTCTGAGCCAGCCATGAGCCTTCCAAGTGAGAACTGGGTGGTTCAGAGAGCAAAAAGCACTGGATGGACCACTGCTGCTGTCAGGGACAGGTAACCACAGCAAATGCCTTTTGGTATTGGACTGCATTAGTGTTGAAGAGTGAAAGGATTTGAGGGAGCTCATTCCTCACATGGAGGCAGCAGGCAAAAGAAAAGGTCTGTTAATCAGTATCCAAACTGGAACAAGTAAGGAGAAGTGCCTGAACACCAAAAGTAATGGAAAGGAGAAGAACCCCAAGCTGGGAGATGGCAGAGCAGGGGCTTGGACATTATGTGCTCTGCAGGAGCACCATTACCTCCTGGGACAGGGTGACAGGAGCCTCCAGCAGGTCTCTAGCCTGTGGTTAGACCCAGGTTCCTAAATATCCACAGCTAAGGGGAGCACAAGCCACTTGGCTGCTCCTGCTGTTGTAAGAATGAGTTCTCTGTGCTTTAGAGAGAAATAACCATCCTTTGTCTCCTGGCAGGGGTGGAAAGGAGAGGCTCTAATGACCAGCAGATGGATTCCCAGGGCTTGGTGGGTATTATGTTCCCTGCAGGAGCCCTGTGACCAGTCTGTGAGCTGGCCCATCAGTACATCCCTGCAGCTGGGGGACAGCAGGATGCTGGACATTGGTGATGGTGAGGGATTGGACTCTGCTGCAGTCACAGGGCTCAGCTGGAGCCTGGACTTTGGTGCTGGTGGGACTAAGCAACCTTCTGGTCTGCTCCTGGGCTGGGGGAAGATCGTAACCGGTGTACTCTTGCTGCAGCAGGGCTGAGAGGTGAGGTACAAACCTTTTCTCAGTGGGGTCTGTTAATAAACCCTCCTCCTGTTCCTCTGCTGAGGGGTTATGGCTCTGCAATGGGCTGCTGTGCTGTAGCTGGAAGTTGCCAGCAACCAGCCCTGGACTGTACCTGCAAGAGGAACCCAAGGCATGCATTGCGATGTGCTCAGGAGCCAGTCAGGAGGCAGTCTTCTTGACCACTGCTCCCTGTTCTGCTGTTTCTTTCTCCTTTTGCCATCCCCATCTCCTCAGTAATGGAAATGGTGTTTGTCACTCTCCTGAACTGCCCTGAAGCTATTTCCACAGTGAAAAGACAGTTGATAGAGCTGCCTCAAACACACTTCCTCCTCACTGAGCTCCCAGCACCCTCAAGCAAAATTCCAGCAATTCTAGTATCATTATGCCATGGCTTTGCTAAAGCATTTTGTATGGAATGTGCAAATCCACAATATAGGACCTTGTGCTTCCATTGATTTGTAATAGGAAGTATACTCAGCAGCTGCTGAGCTCATGGATGAGAATATCTGCTCTTCTGACTTGCAGGCACAGACTGTAACCAGTGATGGAGCTGGAGGTGCTGCCTGCTCTGGAGATTGCCGATTTCCCTTTACAGAACCCAGCATTCAATTCTAAAACCAACTCGGCTGAAATACTCCATCAGGTGCCTCCTGCCTTGGGAAACCACCCCTAGGCTAGTAGTGTACCCAGAGAATTGAGCCATGGCAAAGAAATAGGCTTCACCAACACGCACACAGTTCATCTGAAGTGCTGGCAACCTTCATTTGGCACGTGCTTATTTTGCACTGAGATGAAGCAGCACGGCCCAAACATTCAGCAGCTTACCTGAGAGCTGGGTAGAGAGGAGAGGAGATGGAGTATGTGACTAAATGCAGGAACAGGAGCAGGGTGGCCTTATCCAGCATCTTCCACCCTTTGGAGTCACCTGAAATGCACAGCAGTCAGTCAGTGGCAGTGAGGAGAGACCAAGTGCTGAGCTTGGGTAGCCAAAGAGACCACAATAACTTCAGTCACTGTGCTTGGGTGGAGGGGGGGGCTGGACAAAACACATCCCTTCAGGAGAGCAGATCTGCTGCTGTGTTGAGAGGAGCCCCCAGCACCACTTGCTGAGATGCCTACGCAGCCCTGAGTACCAGCTTTGGTGGAAGGTGAGATGGAATTGAGCCGTGTTTGTCTGCCTTCTGATAGACACTACTTCGTGTCCTGGGGCTGGGAATGACTCAGGACAGTGGGCTGAGGTTGCACACCCTCAGGAGCTTTTGTCTCTGGAAGTGAAGGACAGGAGGAAGGTATTTCAGTGAATGCTTTTCCTGACTTTCGATTGAAAGTGATTGATCTTTTGCTCGAAAAGGATTCTTTAAGAATGTGAATAGAAATCTTTACAATACCAAGTTTCACTGTTCTCAGTCTTATTTTATAGAAGAAAAGAGCAGAAAGATGTTTGATCTCTGTAAGAGAGAAGAAAAACAACCTTCCAAATGTAGACTAATACTTTCTTTCAAAAAGAGCAGCTTCTAAATGGAAAGGATTTGATTTGGCTTCTAATTGCCCAAACAGCCTTTCCAAGCAGTGGGTTTTACTGATGGTGGTGGTAGGAGGGGGCCCCTTCTGATGGGAAACATCAGCAGTGAGCTCTGTTCTGCTCAAACATAGCTGCCCACTCTCCTGACTGTAAGATAACACAGTGAGGGGAAAGCTGGGTAAGGACTGGGGACCTTGCAAGTGGGTCTGATCTTGATACCGTGGAAGAGAACAGAACTAGTGGCAGTGTCAGAAGCGCAGGGACAGCCGTGGGGAAAGGTGATGTGCTAAGAAACGGTGTTTCTTATCACTGCCTCATTCTCAGCCCGGTTCCTGCTGCTTGTGCTCTCAGCCATAGGACCAGCAGCTTTCCCGTCTGTCCCCCTGGGAGCAGCACCATTGCTCCTGGCTCCAACAGAGCTTCTTGTGAGCTCACGGCTTCCTCTCATACCTGGTCTGTTATGGAATTGCTCTGGCTGCCTCAGACAGCTGAGAAGAAGCAAAAGAAGCAAAAGAAGTGACTTTAAGAGACCTACAGGGGATCTACAGGGCTTCTGGTTTTAGTGCAGTTTTCCTGCTTGCCCTCTTTTTCATTTGAACTCGAAAAGACATGCCTTGTCTCTGCTCTCCCCTAAATAGCCCCAAGACAAATCCCAAATCCAATCTTTCCAGATAGAGGAAATGATCTGAAGCATCTGTTGGGGGGTACCAGGAGACTCTGGCACCGGCATCTATAGAAAGTGTCAACCGGGAGATTTAATCAGTCCCAGGAAAGCTGCTGCATGAGCCGAGAAGTATCCGTGTAAATGAAAACCAAGCGCTTTTTATTTCCTAGGATGCAGCTCCAATTACCACTTTCTGTGTCTGGTTTCTCATCCTTGCATGCTGGGTTTTCTCCAGAACCGGTTTTTGTCCCTTTTCGGGTTTTCTTTCTCTATTATTTGTTTTTTATTTTGAATTGTTTCTGGCTTTGCCTCTCTCCTCCTGTCTGGCTTTGTCTTCTCTCCCTTAACTACAGTTTGCTTCTTATCCTATCTTTTGGGGCATTTCTGTCCCCCTTTTTCTCCTTGGGAAGGAGTCTGAAATCAGGGTCCTGAACCCCTTCCCATATTGCAGAAGAGACGCTGGGAATTGAAGTGTCTCCTGCACCTTGGGAGCTCAGCAAAACCTTGTCACCTCGGCAGTTCCCCTGAGGTGAGGGGCACCTTCCTTTCCATTCTGGCAGCATGTGCAGAAATGATTAATAAATGAATTGCCCTTAAGATGAAGAGCTTTTAGCACCATTCCAGCAGATAAAGCCTAATAGCTCCATTCCACCCTGTGCAGCATTAACAGCAGCATTGTGGAAATGATGCTGGAGAGGTGGATAACTTGAATCTTACTGGTTCTGAAACCCTGACCTGATCACTCTTTAAAATACCACTGTGTAGATGAAATGAAGCATTTACCATGCCTGCTGTTTAATAAAGTCCTGACTTTTCCAGTATGAAATCCTGCATTAGAAAAGCAGAAATCCTTTTCAGTGCCTCGTTGTAGCTGGCTTCACGTTATCTGCAGCAACACTGTTGTGTTTCTCCTCTTACTTCGGTTTGGCTCAAACACAGTTTTATATCAGCAGGTGAGTAAAACACCCTTCACTTTCCAGGGTAAAAGGAACTCACACCAGTATAGGAAAAGAGGAGAACTGTGCTACAGCCAGTAAGCATCTAACATGTTTTTCAAGTCTCATCTTTATTATAATTCTATTTGTTTGCATTTATCCTATAGTTCAATTATTGTTTCATTCTATTGCTTGTTACAAAGTAGTCCTGTATGATACAAAGGCGATTGTACCTGCCAAAGCTGATTACGGATGCCAATTTGATTGCATTTCAGTGTAATTTAACTGTCTCCAACTTCCATATAGCCATTATCTTGTTACATGCACGTACAGAGGCTCACACTTACCCTCAGAAAACAGTCGCTTCCTCGATCGGCTCCTGTCCGGGTGCTTCCTTCCCCCGTTGCAAATACTTCTTCTGTAGAGGTGCCTCTGTGAGCTGTGCGGGGTCTTGGGGACTGCGCACGTGCTGAGCAGGGAGGACACTCTCAGATCTCCCCCGGCTGTCCTCTGGCTGCCAGCGAGGTGCATCTCCTCCTTTTATACCTGTGCTCCCTCAGGAGTCCTATGGGCTTCTACACGTCAGAGAATCAATTATCCTTCTGCATTTCCATGCCGTGTTTAGCATCCTCTTTCTGTGTGTGTGCAGGGATACAGGCAGGGAGGTTTCACGCAGAGGGTTATGCCTGTAGTTAAAGTACGGGTCATTTGCATGCTTTATCATTCAAAGGGTGAAGAGCAATTAACAACAACAATAATCTGATGGAGTGAATGGCAAACTTGCTTTGCAAGGTAAACTTCTCTTTCCCTTTGCAATTGCATTTTTTCCCTTTATTTCACAATGATAGTGAGTTAACCATTAATATTTCCTCACAACTGCCTGCCCAGGAGCGTTTATCTTTTTGCTGTCTTCTTTTTCTTTGATTATCAGCCTTTTCCTCCTTCTCCTTTGTTGCTCACGCCTGCAGCATTAGCGGGACAGTTCATGCTTCAGTCCCTTGCAAACATCACAGCTTCACATCAAGCTCACAGAGCAGCTGGAGAGCCCTGCTCCCTCCATGTGCTCTGGGAAAAGGCAGGGGTCTTCCCTGGGATGCTGCATGCGCTGGCAGCTGGTTTCAGTGCTGAAACAAGGTCTGTGAATGCCCCATTAAAAAGAACACATAGCCATGGTGCCAAGAAGACCAGGACAGTTCAGAGGAGTGAAAAATGAGGTGCCAGCATGAGCTCCACCTGCCACATTTTTCATACTGACTTTATAATGCCCAGAATTGATGGGGATCCAGACCTTCGTGTCTCGGGGCTTGTGTGACTCGATGCTGGAAAGAGTTTCAGCAGGTGAGCTGACTCATATCTGCCTTCATATGCATGCTTATCATACCTTCACCTTGCACCAGAGCGCTCATCACAGCTATCGGTGGCAGAGATGGGCTGTAGGGAAGGATGGAGCTTCTGGTGTGCACATGAGTGCCTGTGTGTGCAGGGGAGCAGAAGCATTCAGTGCTGCTCTAATGCTCTGCCATTGCCCCTTCGCTGCTTGTCAAGGTGAGAAATCAGCACTGTGATTATGGCTCACTCCTTAGTGCAGCAGCATCTTCCTTCCAAACCGTGGGCTCTCAGTAAGCAATAACCCAACAGTCGGAAAGGCTGGAGTGAGCTCAGCATGCCAGATGACCCTGGTGTTAAAATAACAGTTGTGCACCAATGCCTTTGGCCTCTCCCAGCTGAGTGCTCCACGTTCCCTTTGGTAACAAGTCAGGACTAGCCACTTTGCAGAGAAAGCATGAAGAAAGATTGAATGGACCAAAGCAGGAGTGAGCTGACCGTGAACTGAGCCAGGGTCCTTGTAGTGGAATCCAGAAACAGAACAACAGTGGGAAGGGAAGAGAAGAGAACTACTGCCTTCCTCCAGCTTCCTCCACCAGCCTGTTCATGGGGAGAGGATCTACCATGCAAATCCAGCAGGTATGGCAGTTGTATCAGCTACTCGTGAGCACTGGAGAAGGGGAGTTCTGGGTAGTACAGAGGTGGTTTTCCAGAATGCCTGCTCTGGTGCACACAGCTTTGCTCTGTCTCTGCAGACTGCTTTTTGGAAGCAATCTGTCCATGTTCTCTCATGTGTGAAGTCAGCTGCACCAGTTTTTCAGCATGACTTATTTTTCTTCCACTGTCTTGGTGCTACGCTGGCCGAACAGATGAATCAGACCATGTTGTTAAACCAGTTGAGAGCCAGCACTATTTCAAGGTATTACCCTATAGTGTGGTTTTGAGTTGATTCTCTCTGCCTGGCCTTACACAAAGCTGCTGTGAGATACTGGGCAATATCTCTTAGATCAAGGAGAATCACTCTGTAATGGACTTGTTTACAGCTGCCTGCTGCCCAGCTTGGATTAGGAGGGCTGTGATCCACATTCATATCTCAAGTGAGCTGCTTTCAAAGAAGGCTATATAAAGCTCTAAAGTCATGCTAGGGGTTTCCTTGTGCTGCCTGGGCTGGGCACCTGTCGTGCACAGCTGGGCCCAGCAAGACTCACACAACAAGCTTGCTTTATGGCTTCTGATTTAATTGCGGGAGGGAGCAGAAATGCCTAAAACCCCTCCAGGCCCTGTTGGGTGTAACCAGCTTAGGAGTTCTGAAATACTGTAAATAGAGCAGCTCTTCTGTCCCTGGGATTTCCTGTCCCAGCTTCAGGCAGAACCTTTGTATCTTTCCAGGACCCAGAAGGGTCATTTGTGGAGCTCCTCCAGCAGATGCCATGAGCAATCCCTCTGGTTAGTGAGGCTACTTCTGCTGCAGCAGAAACGGCTGTGATCACCACTACTGCCAGCATTCAGCCTCTGCTTCAGTCCCACAGTGGGTGCTCTGGCTGCTGATGTCTCTGCGTGAAGATGCTACAGACTGTGATAGGATCCAGTGCTGTTTGGAGCCAGTTTTGCATCCATCCATCCATGTTGCAGTGTGTATTTGAGCTGGCAGCTATGGTCTTGGTTCTCATGGTCCCTACCACAGCTACTTTTGGTAGCATCTGCTGGCTCCCAAAACACAGGTAGGTAACTCAAATTACCTCCCAGGTTAGCATCACACAGTGGATAACTGTCTATTTGCCCTCTAAATCCAAGTCCTCACTGGGTGCAAGCCCAGTGGAGTCTACAGCCAGGTATGGGCTGCCACAGGTACCTTCTGCTGCTGGAACTGCTGGATCACTGTCACATCCATGCAGACCTAATCTCTGTAGGGTCCTTGGGTGAAGCATGCACTGGCTTCTTTTATTCCAGTGTCAATCCTTTGCTGACAAAGGACAGAGTTAGGATCCTGCAGAATTTCCCAGATATTGATTTCCTCTTAGCTTTACCTCCTCCAGTCTCTATGCCATGATTTAAAAAATGGCCCCTGTCTATTCCAGGTGCAGAACATAGCACTTCAGATAAGCTGAGCAGGATGTGCAATGGTCCTGCTCACTGTGTGATGTGAAACTAACGACAGTAAAAAGTAACTCATCAATTGGCAAAAAAACCCTATCCTCTATTCTCAGCTATCAAAAGCTTTTCTGCACTTCCCCAAAATGGCACAGATGGTGGCTGTTGGTCCCCAGCTTCTCTAATCTCCACCACTCCTGACAGAGTCCCACGCAACTGTTCTCTCTGGTTTTCTTTATGTGAGAGATGTAGTGGTGACTAACTTACCAAAAATGCTCTAGTGGAAAATTAAATAGACCTGCCTTAGAAGTTACATTCTTGCCTACGTTTGACATTTTAAAGGAAGGATGTGACATATTTTGGTTCTAATATCCCAAGTGGCAGAACTAAGGCATAAGTAAGCTCATCATCAATCATTTGATTACATTGTCCATTACCCATGCATACACAGGAGCTTCCATTCCTAGGTTTGCAATCACTTTTGCCCCATCCCTGGCAGTGTTCAAGGCCAGGTTGGACAGGGCTTGGAGCAACCTGCTCTAGTGCAAGGTGTCCCTGCCTGTGGCTGGAGTTCAGAACTAGATAAACTTTAAAGTCCCTTCCAACTCAAACCAGCCTCTGATTCCGTGCTTTCTGTGGAAATATAAAGTGAGAAAGACAGGATTTGTCCCATGTTGCCAATTTCTTCTAAAGAAGAAGCAGAGAACCTGAAATTTAAACCCAGCAGGTGAGACTTGCCATTAAGAAACCATATGAGATGTGGTTTCTTCACCTTGGCAGGATGAAGTGTGGGGATTTGGATCTTCAGATCCTCCTGACTCAACCCTTTGAAGATCAGTAGGTTTCCTGGGGAGAATTTTCCCTTGAGGAATTTGGATGGGTAGGAAGCTAAATACAAACATTTATCAAAATAATTTCAAGTAGGGAGTCCCTCTGGATGAGTGTGAAGCATGGGATCAGATTTGAAATAGGCAAAATAAATCAATCATTCAAAATGTGCAAGAAGTGCTGTTAAAAAGGACTCATAGTGCTTAAAGCCTGCTTGAAAAGCCTGCTTCATCTTCAAACATTAATGTATCACTGAGAGTACAATGGAACAAATGGCACCAGCCTGCAAGGTGTGTATCTGTCAAGAGGCTGAGGAGCTCTGTGGGTGAGGTCCATTTATAGAGCTCATACCTCTCTGGTGCTGTTTATTTCCTAGCAGAGCTGCTGGAGCATTTCAGCATCGCCCAAGTGAAATGCCAAGACTTTCAGCCAGACGTCAGCATGTGGCACTCAGCTGTAGGCTCAAGAGTTACTGGTTCCTGAATTTCTGTCTCTCTGCATACCACCTCCTTCCTCTTCCAATCCCGGCTGCCAGAGCTCAGATGCCAGAAGTGAATCTCAGTAATTAAGGAGTTTTTCTTTGGTCTTTACCACTCTCATTTCAGTTTGGAAAGGAGCCTTGGCTAGAAAGTTACACACAGCACGTTCCAGCTGGAGAGAGACGGCCCCAGTCCTGACACTAAGACCTTTGGGATGGAGAAGCAGAGTAAGGCAGGGTCTGTGAACACCCACCCTCTGCTCAAAGGGCTGTAATGACTACCCCAGCACCACTACTTCCCACCTGGGTGTCAGTCTGTGTGTTTTCTGTGACTTGGTTTCCAATTGGAATCCAAATGCTGCTGTTACTGCTCATCTTGGGAAAGCAATTTGAAAGTTTCTATAAGTAAAGTTTCAGTAAGGGCTGAAAAAAAAGTGAAAACAGTTGTAACTAATTTTTTCCTGGCTGAATAAGGTGCAACCTGAGGATGAAAAGACTGTGGTGCGTAAGGATATGGTGTCCATGTTTAAGGAATGATAACAGATAGGTCTCACTGCAAAGACATGCAGAAAACACTGCAGTGCAAACAAAAGGAGAACTGTAGAAAGAACTAAAAAAGCAAAGGATGATTTGGATGTGGAGAAACTCTTCATGCCTGAGCTGTGTCTCTGCTTAGAATTGAGTGCTGACAAAATGGACTTTCTGCTTGTTGGATCAATTTCAGCTTTGAAACCCACTCACATCTCGTGGGTTTTGGAAAAACACCTTCTCTTTTTTTTTTTTTTTTTTTTTATATATATATATATATATATATACACATATACAGCTTCCTTTTTAATCATGCCCCAGTCAGCTGAATGGAGTGGGGCAGTGAGGTGCTGGTGTCAGGCAGCCGTAGCAGGCTAATGGCACCACCTGCTTGCGGTTGGAAGGGTGAGTGGCTCCTGAGCAGAGCTGGTGTTGCTGGATTCCGCAGCCCCAGGGGCTGGATAGCAGCAGAGGGAATGGGCAGGAGCTGTATCAGATCTGCAAATTTCACTTACCTCTTTGTACATAAAGTAGTGTCGTTTCTGTTGGGGGAGAGGAGGAGAATGAGGAAAAATGTACCAGATCAGTTGCAGTCCAGGTGTGTACTTTCCCCTTTGTGGGCAAACATCAAAGTGGGAGGATCAGAGCCCATGAGAAGGTGTGTGTGGACAACAGCAGCACCAAATTCAGTGTATGGAATTTAATACTGAGAGGATCCCTCCTGACATTCACAATACATTCAGTATCTTTGTGTCCTCAACAGCCAGTGTTTGGGAGCAGAAAGGGCAGAATTGACCACCTTCCCTGAGCTCTGCATTCATCCCTCACCCCGTGCAGCCGCTCACCAGGGGCAGTGAAAGCTCTGGTAATTATTGAAGAGTCATTTTCTTTTTCGGTTTTTTTATGCCAGAAGAATTTCATTGTCCAGTCTCTGGCCTCTGCAGCTCGCAGCCCTGTGCATTCTGCAGTTGTCTGTAAGGTCTTCTGCACTAAAAAGGATGAAAGATTTTTAATCCAATTGTTCAAAACCTTTGAAATAGTTTCATTAATACCCATTTAATTCAAATGCTTGGTAACAGCCTAGATAATCCGTTCATTTCAAATGCCATACCTCAATCCCTTCAGTGGGTAAGCAACTGATTAGGTTTTCCCCATAGTATTTAGGCTGTCTGATAGTAAAGCTCTGCAGCAAACCTAACCTGACGCTCCTGGCACTTTAGGGTTAGGAAAAGGGCAAAACAAATCACATTCTTTAAAGACCACAAACGAGCCAAACAGAGCACCAGCTGATTTTCCATCTTATCAAGACATCTCCATTTCAGAGCTGGATACTGGATCGGAACATTAAAACCACAATAAATCCCTGGCCAAAAGCAAATCAGAAGCGCGTGTCTTAATTATTACTGCCAGAGCGCTTCAAGGGAGCGCATCAAAACCTCGTGGATAAAGAGAAACCCGCCAGGATTGAAAAGCCGCGCTATTGCCGGTGGGGATTAAGGAGCCTGCACTGACTTAGGGGGTGAGTACATGGACCCTGGGGTGCTCGGCTGCTGTGGGGACCCCCGGGGGCCGGCACCCGGCACCCCCAGGAGTCCGCGGCCGGGGCGGGTGCAGCCTCGGGGCCGAACGGCGGAGCCTCCCTGCGGGCCGCCCTTAGCAACGGCGCGGTTACCAGGGAGCGCGGGGCATCACGGGAAGCGCGGGTTCCCGCCCTCCCGGGGCATGACGGGAAGGAGGGGTGCGGTCTGAGGTGGTGGGGATCCGGTTTGGGTATCCCGGTGCCATGGTGGATGGAGAGGAGCGGCGGGGTCGTGTTTGGGCGCTGCCTTCCGCTGTCCTCAGCGTCCCTTGGCCCCGCTGAGCGCAGGAAGACCTGGGGTGAGGCCACAGGCTGCGCCTCTGCCTGGGTATGGTGTCCTGTGAGGCGGCTCTGCTCACCTCACCTCACCTCACCTCAGGGTCGCCATCATGGCTGCCTCAGGCATCCCCTCGTGCCCCCCAGCCGCTAGCGCGGCGGTAACCCGGGTGTCGGTGGCGCTCGGTGCTAAGCCAAGGGCGAGAGGAAAAGGTTTCATTTGTAGCAAATGAAGCATTAGCCATGTATGTGGTCTGGGCAAAAGTTCTACTGGAAAGCCATACTCAGAGGTGGGGAATGGCCCCTTGTGAGCTGTAAAATCTTACATTTAATGTATTTTTGCAACTTATTAGTAATCTCAAACTAATTTTTAAAGACTCCATTTAATATCTCCTTCAGAAAATGCCATTTCTGCTTTTGAAAATCCCGATGTTCAGTGCATGTGTTTGTTCATCAGTCTTACCAGTAATCCTGCAGTATATACAGGTGTTTTTATACTCATTTGTGAAAACTGAGCTAGATAACGACTGAATGATCACAGTTCCTTATGGTTACATTACATATATCAACATCCAAGCTTCGGTTCCAGCCAAGAGAAGACTTTTTAACCTTCGAAGTCTGTGTTCTGCGTTTCCTGGTCAAAAGCACCTTTACAACGGCTGTTCCTGCATCAGACGAACAAGTGCATTGTTAAAATGAGCCTTATTTTTCTGATCAGGGTCATTCCTGTCGTCTTGAAAGGAAGCGCCGAAAGCTTTAAGGCCACAAGAGGGCATGTTCTCTTTCACGTTGGTACACTCGACTGCTGCCCGTGCAACTTCCCCTTGACAATTCGTATTTCGTACATTGGTGTTCCAGATTCTTCGAACTGAAATGACTCCGCAGTGACTTTGTCACCTTCACACTCTCCTCTTGCTGCACAAGAGCCCATTACTCACAAAGGTGTTGATGAGTTACACAAGACAGACTGTTGTCTGCCTCATGCGGTACAAGGCTACCAAGGTCATTTGATATTATCAAAGAGCTGGTAACGTAAGATGGATTTGAAATAGCTTCATATTACGTGGCAAAATCCTGGAGTCAGCCTTCTCTTTGACTTAATTCTTCAAAGGACATGATGACATGAAGGTGAGAATCCAGCACAGTCCATTGTACCTCGAATGTCTGTGTGCCTTATGTACAGACATAGTCTCATCTGGGTGTCCAATCTGCATTCCTTCTGTTAAATATAACTTAAAGTTACTGTATTTGCCTTCTTCCTTGGGGAAGAAAAGACAATGTGTTTAGTCTCTTTGTTTCTTTGCTGTTTCTGAGATTACAATGGAAACATTCATGCATTTCCTTTCAGTAAGGTCTCCTTAATGATGTTACTACTGTTGGGTTTGGCTTTTTTCTCAGGCTTGAAGAGTAAAAGTCACTTCAAGTACATTCCCATTTTGAAAAGAGACTGTAAAAATGGCATCAGGGGCTCCTTTTCCCTTCTCACTAAGGCTGTGCCAGTACTGGCTGCAGACATCAAGTAGAGTAAGTGCCTATATTTGGAGGAAATCATGGGAATCTTTAAAAAACAGTCTCTTTCCTGATCCCATAGCAGAGAAACACATTACCTTTGCCAGCTTACTCAGATTTGCATATTCATAGCTCTGTTCAGGACAGATACTGATGCACTACCCTGAAAACTCTGGTTTCTTTGCCCCTCCTTAATATCACATGTAGGCACAGGGTGTAGAAGTCAAGGACCTGTCGGCAGAAGGGTAAGAAGTCTTGTAGCTTCAAGAGGGAGGCCTTAGGCAGAGAACTGTCCCCTGAACAAAGGAGACTTGTTTTCCTGCCTCTTAAAAGGCAAGCAAAGCTCTTTACTTTTGTCACTATGAAGTGACTGAAGTTTCTGCATTCTCTTGCTTGAGGGAAAGTAAAAACAGATTTGGAAGTTTTACTTCTAGCAGCTGTGGGGCTTTTATCCACTTCCAAGGGAGAGGGAAGCCTGCAGGAAGGAGCAGCCTGAGTGTGTGTCTGTGCTCTCCTTCCCTGCCGCTTGAGATGAGACATCTCTCTGGGTGAAGCTGACGTGGGGGCTTACAGTCCCTTGAACTTCTTGACTAATCTCCCATACTATGACTATATATGGTCAGTTGACAAGGATGAGGATATTTCTCCTCCGTAGAAGTCCTGCACATATGAAAATCTGGAATTTGGTTTGCAGGCTTGGAGAGAGAGTGGTGCTTAGTTTATAGTTTATCACTGTTGGTCATATTCTGTCTTCTATATGACATGTTCAACTGAAGCATCATGACATAAGTTCATTAATGTTAAAGCACCCCTACTTGGTGAATGTTTCTGATGCATTTAAGCTGAGTAAAAAGGGGTGTTGACAGTGCACAAGGGAAAATGCAATGTAATACATTCTGTTTTGCATCCAGAATTACTTTGCAAAGCTGATGATGCGCAAGGGACCAGCCTCCTTGATGAAAACCAAGCCTTGCTGAAAGCACAGATTGCACCCTGAATGCATGTGGGCAGGAGCTGGATGAATAAGAGGTATTATTTCATACTGCATCTACCATTGAAATGGAACAGAACTGGGCAACTGTTCAATAGTGAAGTATAATTAATGTGGTTTTCTAAGATTGTTTTCCCCATAGTAAGTTAGGGCTTTACTCGGACCAACAATTCACCTAAACCCATCTTCAGTAGTACTTGTAAAAGAAGAACAGGATTAACATAGTAGTCACTTCAGTTTCCACTTTATGAATGTTTAAGTGACTAATTCTAATTCCTTACCTGTAGGAAGTGATAGTTCAATAAAATCATGATGTCTATCCAGAAATATGCACACGCAAACAGAATGTAGTAAGTCCTTCAGAATGTAACAAAGAAAACAGATGAAAAACCCCCCAAGCAAAATCTACTTTGTCATTAAAAAAAAAGGCAAGACAAAAGCCAAGAAGAACCTTTTGAAAAGTCCCACCACCACAAAAGCACCTTTGTGTTAGACTTCTGAAGCAGGTTCAAAAGAGCAAACTCCACAGAGGGTAGAACAGGATCAGGACATTGATAAATCGTGCATGTTCTCCATCACAGAGATTCTGATTTATCTCATTAACATGTGGCAATTAAAAAGAGCACTGTGATGCTTACATGGGAGGTCCTATAAAATGGAAATTTGAGCAGCTGAAGATGAGGTCAATTGCTGTCTATGAAAAAACATTTGAAGGGATTTACTGTACCACTATTTTAGTTATATATTAAGGAGCAAGATTTTGATGTGCATTTAAGCACTCTAGAGTGGCATTTGCACCCAAACATGGCAGGATCAAGTCTTGTCAAGCCCTGTAAAACCAGGGGAAGTAACTGATTATAAGCACAAATAAAACTAACACAGATGTCCTTTATGAAATGCTAGGACTAAGCAAACCACATTAGGTATGTTTCAGTTTCTGTCATTCAAGCCTATTTAATAATTCAGTTAAATGTTACTTTTAAGTCTATAATTTTGACCACAGTCCTTCCCTTTTAGAATTACTTGAGATTTAAATAATTACTTGAACACATCTAAAACTATTGCAGTTCCTCAGAACAAAAGTCACTTGAATTTTCAGAACAGTGCACCAATATCTCTACCGAATATAGCTACAAATATGAGAATCTAAGTGAGTAAACTGGCAAAGTCCACATGCTTCTGTGCAGTGACAGAAATTCTGTGCATGGACACATATAATTTTGGTTAGCTTAATTTTAGTTTTTTGACATTTAAACTAATTCAGAATTATCTCAATAACCAGTCTTCATAAACAATGATGAATGAGGTGTTCAAGCTATTTGTGGGCTCTTTCTGAACACACCATATACAAGGCTTTTAACTGCTCAGGTTTTAGTGTTAGGAGTTTTTTAGTAATAAAATGTGCTCAACAGAGTTACTGTCATTAAGGAGTCAGGAATTCTCTAGGAAGTGGAATTCCTAGCGAAGTAATTCCTGTTACTTTTAATGTTTAAAATGAGGATAAAATCCTAAGAGGATCAGTTTCGTATGTGTATTACTTGATCTAAATAAGCATTTTCAGCATATTCAGCATTTTCAGCATTCAAAACAATTTTACCACTGACCAAAAGTCAGAGTCACCATTACACTGCAGTATTCTGTGTTTTATAGAGAAAGTGGAGGGCTTGGTTGAGATTCTAAAGGAATCAGTGGAGAAACTGATAAGCAAAATAAACCAGCTCTTCATAACAGCTGGGATTTGGGGGGTCCTTGTTCCCATCCTGTGACAGTGATCTTCTGACTCAGCATCTCCTCCTGTCTCTTCCGTGAGAAGTCTGGCATCACCTTTTCACATTAGTTTTCTGTTTGGTTCTAACTATGCTGTTTTGAACTTCTTCATCTTTTCAAGGCAAACATGGGTTTTGCTCCATGACAGATGCCTTTAAAAACTCAAGTGGACAAGCATTTTTAATTAGAATCAAAACAAAGTCAAATCAGGCTGAAATAAACTGCATTCTGGTCTAGCACATTAGCCCTTAAATAAATAGTGAGAAGCCTGGGCTGCCTCTGTACAGCAGATGGCATTACAGGTAATATTTATCATACTCCAGTTCCAAGGCTAAGATAGCAGGGAGGAAGCATTGACGTCAGCTACAAGTGAATCAGTCTTAATACAAGCTGAAAAACTGCTTGTGCCTTCCACAGCTGAGTACACTGCACATCACTTCTGCTTAGTTCCCCATTGCATTTATTTGTCTGAGCAAGCCTAGCAGGAAGAGTTCATTTTGTTTTGCAGCTTAACTGAACTGATGGAGGTGGATCTTGGACTTGGAGGTGGGAAGATTCCACCCAGCTGCAGTAACCAGGGGAATGCCCTTTGCCCCAGTTTTTGTGCCAAACTTGTGCATTTGAGAATTTTAAACAAATATCACTTGGCAGGATATCAACCCTCGGGGTACAAGAATAATACAGAGTGAGGCTGGAGGAGGACATGTTCTGGAAGGGATTTACGAGAGACCTATCGGAACTCGTGCTGAACAGTGGGGCAAACTAAACGTCCTGTTTCATTTCAAATGGTTGCTGTTTGTCTCATGGGAGCTGAGTGATCCTCTGAATGAAAACCAACGGCAGTTTTGCATCTGGGCATAGTGTGAGTGAAAGAGTACAGTGCAAGAGTGAAAGAGTTCAGGAGTGGTCACTAATTCTTGCATAGATAATGCCACCTTCCTCATTTCTGGGTGCTGAGCAGGGATTGAGGAGCATGAGCTGGCATGGGAGCCCTTACTGAAACCTGGGACTGTGCTCTATCAAGTGTGTTTGACAGCATTGTGCTCACACTGAATTTCCCAACCCATGGCTGATTGGCAAAGCAGTACAGTGTCCCATCCAGCTCTGGGAAACACACCATGCTTCCAACCAAACCTGGGTTCTCCGTGGCTCAACACAGTGTGTTCCCAGAGCTGGATGGCAGTGTGCACCCAGCCACTGCAGGACACATCACCTGGTGCTAACCAGAGCTGCCCAGCACTGCACAAGCTGTTTATGAAAATGGGGGTGAGGACTTATCCTAGAGGGGAGCTGGACAAGGAGGTGGAAGAATGAGAGTGAGGGGAGGGAAAGAATGACTCTGGGGAGGAAACTCTTGACAATATGTGCTTCCCTTTCCTGCTAGTGATACAGGAGGGGTGAGGCAGCAATGCTTGTGGTAGAGGAGAGCTACCTTGCCAGTGCTGTTTGTCATCTCACACACCCTGACAGGCCTTGGCAGCAGCACACCCTTATCTCCAGTGAGCTGGCAAATTTGGCTGGGCAGTGGGTTCCCCGTTCACCAAGGCCTGGGCTGCTCTTTGTGCTCACTGCACGCTCCTTCTCCACATTAATTAATTTGGTAGTAAGTTTGGATACTACTTCAGCTTTAGGTGGAAAATCTTCACGCATTGCTTAAGCTTTTTGTGGTTTAAAGGGAGTATTGTCTCTGTCAAGAGGCACAGCAAGTGAAATGCCTCCTGTCTCTTAGTGCTGTTATAATGACAGTGCTGGGCTGGGTCTGTGAGTGTGTCGCTGTTCTTCCTTTCACTGGAGCCAGCCTGAGGTTCAGGTTTCACACCTGCCCCTGCTTTATTTATGCCTATTGTGTTATATTTACATGTCTGGGGTTATGGAACGCGGCAGCAGCCTTCTCAGGAAGCATTAAGTGAATTCACATGTGTTGTGCAGTGACCTGCTGGGAACCTCCCAAGGGACAAGCCCTTTCCTTGTCCACAAGCAGCACAAAGAAGCTGCAGAAGACAAGGGATTAGGGTTTTTTGAGTGCAAGTGAGTGTATAAAGCCCTGATGCCTTGAAGTTGTTGGCGTCTTTGAAGTTGTGCAGGGGGACACTCGAAAGTTGTGTTGTTGCCTTTGGATCATGCTCACCTGCAATTACCATGATGTTCGCGGGTTTTGTCTTGATGACTGCGTGCTATGGCCTTGTGCTGAGTGGTTTAGTTTGGCATTTCACATCCCTGCGCCAAAACATTCTCCAGTTTCATGGATTCCCACAGAAACCACGCAAACATCACCGCAGTGAGCTGGCGCTGTCCCTCACCGCACCCGCGGGGGGAAACAGGACTTGCCTTAAAGTTAGCTTTTTGTGCGGTGTGGCGCACATCACCTGCCTCAACAGCCACAGAGTACAAGCGGCCACCGAGGCCCTTCGAGTTATCCAGAGCATGCCGCACACGTGGCCAGCGCTGGGCACGGAGGGCCGGTCTGGGTTCGGCGCGGGCCGGTTCCGCTCGCCGTACCCCCGCCGCCACGCCGTACCCACGAGGCCGGCGGGCGGGGCCGCAGC
>JANRGW010031840.1:0-15013 GCA_024733675.1 Psilopsiagon aymara | reverse complement strand
GGGATGTAAGGGAAATCTCCTTCACAGGTTGACCACCCAAGGAGGGGAAACAAGATGTGCAAATGCTAAATGCTTCTATTATATACCTCCCAAAGTATAGAGCTGGTAACCGCACTGGAATCGCTAGCCAGATCAGTTACATGATCAATGATTCTATTGTATTACAAGTCATTACCATAAAGTACAATGAAACAAGAACCTTAGCCCTAGGCCCCCAGCTGATGAACACTAACACAGTGAATACTGGCTGTAAGTAAGTACAACATGCTGAAAATGTGAGTTCAAAAGCATCAACACTGAGAGCCAATAAATCAGCATTGTGACGAGTGACTAGTAATCCGAAACAATGAATGCTTATCACAAATATGATTAGACACACTCTGGTCAGATCTCTCATTATCGCAACCCTTCGTCTCCTGCATCGGGCGCCAGAAAGAACTATCGTGGTTCAAGCCCAGCTGGCAACTCAGTACCATGCAGCTGTTCTCTCACTCCCTCACCCACTTCTTCCCCCACTATCCTGGAGGGATGGGGAGGTGAATTGGAAGAATGTAACCCTCACAGGCTGAGAAGAGAACAGTCCAGTAACTAAGGTATAACACAAAACCACTACTGCTACCACCAATATTAATAATGATAAGGGAAATAACAAGGGAAGAGAATACAATCGCTCACCACCTACCAACTGATACCCAGCCTGAACCAAGCAGTGATCTAACCCTTCTGTGTAACTGCCCCCAGCTTACATAGTGGGTATGACATGCTGTGGTATGGAATACCTCTTTGATTAGTTTGGGTCAGGTGTCCTATCCCTGCTTCCTCCCAACTTCCCCTCCTCCCTGGCAGAAAATGAGACTCAGCACGTTCTTGGTACGACTAAATATTACTGACCAGCAACTAAAAGCATCAGTGTTATCAGCACTGTTCCCAGGCTGAAAATCAAAAACACAGCGCTGCACCAGCTACTAAGAAGGAGGAAAATGACTGCTGCTGCTGAACCCATGACACTTATTATTTCTTTTATGTGATTTTCCCTGCTTAGCTGTTTTAGAGGCATGAAGCAGATTAGAATTTCAAAGACTGTCAGAAGGACTGCTACAATAAAGGGGAAAGGGAATCATATTCTCTTCACTTTTTCAATTTTTTTTTATCCTATTTCATTAATCAGGTAAAAAGAAAAAGAAATACATTGAAGAATCTTTGGTAGTAGTATTTATGCTTTTAGAATATTAAAAAAAAATGAGTTTGCATCTGTAACCTCAGTGCACTATTTTCCTGTTCCTGGACACAGGTGTTTCATAGGGCTTTAAAGTTGCAATAGATTTATAAACCAGACTGCTATCACCAAGTTTAATACTTTCTATTTAGTGTTTAGAATTTATGTATGCACCCAATTTGTTTTAAATTGACTTTATTTTAAATGTAAATATTTTAATTGATTTGTATAATCAAAGTATCAGATAGCCGTGTTTTTTAGTATTCTAAATTTTTAATCCTCTTCACAGAGAACACTGGGTAAATTGCTCACAGCCTCCTGCAAAGGACTGGGACACCCATTTAAGATTCCTTAGTGATGTAGAAACTTACAGGTAAATTTGGTATCTATTCTTCTTTATCAATTACAGCCTAAAAACCACTGCTCCTGCAATCCAAGAGCTCTTCATCCGCTTTTAAGCATCCCTTCCTTCCTGATCAAAGAACCTTAAATGTCAGTGCAAGAAAGCCAGTTATATTCTAGGAAGTTGATCCTCCATCCATCCTCACTCAAAACACAATTATAGTCTTGAATAAATATGATCTCCTGGGTGCTTGGCAAGACCAAGAAAGACCAAGGCACATTCAGACTTTTCAACAAAAGAAGCCAAAATCATATTCATTGCTGACTGCTTTTCCTCTCACCTTGAGGATGAGATGAGAATACAAGGATGGAAGTCCACCCTTCTTTCAGACTTTGAGTGCTCACAGCTCTGGGATCTATAACATTCTACGTCCATATCATATGCAAGCATTTATGGAACTCGTAGCAGTAATTGCAAACACTGAATTAAGGAATAACTTTTACAGCATTCCAAAAATACAGTCTTTATTAATTTTATTAACATAAAGAAATACTGAAAATGATCATAGTCAGCCAGTAGGAAGCATCAATAGGAAGAGGGAGCCCAGATATCTCCGGAATTTTGTTTTCTACTCTGGTTATGAAGTCAGTGTATTTGGGAAGCTCAAGCCTACTCAACTACTTAAGTAACTAAAGCATCCATAAACACCTAAAAATGTAGATGGGGTTTTCATTCTTCACCTTTAAAACACAGCTATTGAAGGAAAAAATGCTGCTGTTTAACTTTTATCTAATAATTAAACTGTCATTACATTTACTTTGGGAATAGAATATCTGTATTTAAAAAAATCCTTCTCCTGTGAATTTATATATACAAATTTTTGATGTGAGATCCAAAATGAGTAGTCAAAAGAACTGAAACATTGTAAAAGAATTATAATATTGCAGGCCGAAATTTAGATTCCCATGAATTCCCAACTTATGAATAATTAAACAGGATTTGTTTTAAGGAATTGCTTACTCGGGTTTAAATTGCATTTTACACCTCTGAATGTCCCTGTGGGTTTCAATCTCTTGTCTAGAATGAGGAAAAAAAGTGGCAGAAATCATGGATGCATAACTACCCTTTCTGAAAGACATTTCTGAATAAAACTTCAGGAATTATAAACACAGAAGCTTTTTTTCTTGCTTAATGTCTGCTGCCCATGAATTTCTTCAGTTCGTTTTAATAACTGACTTGTTATGAAAATAAGCATAGATATGCAAACAGAAATCATTGTGACAAAGTGTTAACATTACTTATTCCCATATTAGGGATATTTCATGTTAAACTGGATAACAGTAGGGAAAATTCATTTGCTTTCTGTCATTAATAAAAATTTTATGAACTGATGGACTATTTTTTTTTGATTCTCTTTGGTACTTGACAAAAGTCTGTTGCAGTTACTGTCAGGGACTACAAAACCAAATAATCCTAAATTAGTGGGTTTGCATAAATAATTTTATAATTAAATTATATATTTAACCTCATATTTGTCCCAGATAGCCAGAATACAGCTTTATTTGGTTGCTAAAAAGATTAATATTTTTATTAATTACTTATACTTCATGCAGAATTTAAAATTATATTTTTATTTTAGCAACATTGAAATCTAATATTATTACAGTTATTACAGCTTAAGTACGCGTTATGTTAAATTAGTTTTACCTTTATGAGGTAAATAGGTATTTGTAATTAAGCATTTGGTTCACATCTGCCTCATTGTTTGCATTCGTATCAGAAATTTATGAGTTTTAGTCTTAAAAAGTTGATGAATTAATTAAAATAAGGAAGTAATTATGAAGTGTCTGAACCAGTGCTTCCCTGGTTGAAGAATACCTTTAACTACTTTAGTTCCTCTTAAATTTTTTTAATAAAGTACCAGGTTGGAAGGAAACTCAAAAATCATATGGTCCAACCTACACAGATAGTATGACCCCAACTGAAAGCCCTAGTACCCTGCCCAGACAAATCTTAAAATCGTCCAGTGTGGGGAAGTCCACCAATTCCCTGGGGAAATTATTCCAGTGGCTGATTATTCTCATTGCAAAAAAGTTTCCTCATGTCCAACTGGAATCTTTCCATGAGTAGCTTCTACCTATTACCCCTTGTCTTTTCCTTGTGATTCCTCATAAAAAGGGAGCATCCATCTTCTTTGTAGCCACCTTTTAATTACTGGAACATGGTGATGAGGTCTCCCCTGTGCCTTCTTTTCTCAAGGCTGAACAAACTCATTCTTTTCAGCCTTTCCTCATAAAGCAGACTTCCCAGCCCTTTGCTCATCTTTTGGGCCCTTCTCAGCCTATTCACATCTTTATCATAAAGCAGGGACAAATTTTGACCACAAAATTGTTTACATTCCGTATATTAGATTGCAGTCACCATCTTCTTGCAGGTTTACCTGCATTGCTTTGTCCACTTTGATTTTAAAACACTCAATTAGTTTTCTTTAATTTCCCTTGAGAAGCTGTTGCATGGTCTAATAGAGCTGAATGTTACCAAATGTTTCCTCATTCAGTCTTAATTTGACTTTCTCAATTTGTTTGATTACACTCAATTATATTTCCACATATCAACTTTAACAACTCGTTTCTTATTTACAACCTATGAATAAGTTGAAATAGCTTATAAACTGTGTTTCATTGGTCATCATTTAGCTGGAGCAGATATTATAAAATCTTTTCTTAACTTACTTTCTTAAATCAATGAAACAGCTACATTCCATATTTGTCGGTGGTTTTTTTTTAACTCTTAAAACAAGTCAAATGCTCAAAATACCAAAAATTGAAGTTCTGGAGGTTTAATTTCAAAAAATCCTGTTTAAAAAAAGAAATAAAATACTGCTTCCGAAGAAATAATTTAATGTGCTATATTCTATTGGCCTTCCTGATCATATATCAGAAGTTTTTTTATTCTTTTTGTAAAGTGTCAGAAAATGCAGTAGCTATCATTTTTCTACAATGGGTTATGTTTAGCTTGCTGTTTATGGTCCTCTTGAAAACATCATATCAACTTAACATAGTCTGGATCTTTAATTAAATTTATATAAATATATAGATATTAGTTTACTTAAGAATTACCTTAATTTGTGGAAAGATTGATACAATTCTAATTATTCTGAAAAATTACATCAAACTCAATTTTTAGGTAACTTCAAAATCATCCATGTTAAGAAAATTTATTTATGTTCTTCTGAATATGCTTTATTTTTAGTTCTTTTCATCAGAGACATGTTGTTATTATACTGATAGAAGGGTATTCGATTTTTCCTTCTTAACATGTGTCACACCCAACTGTGTTATTCTCAAGTGAGTATCACAAGCACACACACCAGTTTTAGGTTATAACTGAAGTAGTCATCACCCTCTCTTTGTGCCGGAGGAGGTAAGATCTCATGCAATGGCATATGTTTTTAATGAGCTGAATGGATTTTCCATTTCACCACATTATGCAGCAGTTATTGAGTTGGGTGAAACTCCCAGGTTCAGGAGAGGCAGATGTGGAAGGTGGAGGAGAATTCTCCTCAGGAACCCAGGGGCTGTCCATCAGGTAAAGCTTCTGCAGAGCAAGCAGCAAGGTGCTCTCAAGCAGCAAGACCATTTTGGAATCTGTTGCAATCTGAGATGTTGCAGAGTAGCAGAGATTTCCTCAGGGAATATGATGCATGACATAAGACATATGGGAAATGCAAGACACTTCTAAGTGACATCTGAAGAACCTGCATATTGTAGGGTATTAAACATGGCATTAGATGGCATAGAAAACTAAGTAGATACTTCATTCTATAATGAGGACCTACGTATGTAGCTCATGTAAGTATCAACATTGCAGATATCTGAACTTACTTGTCATAATGAGAAGCTGACTTTCATTCCAGGGGATCAATTTATTTGCATAAAAATAAGGGTGTCTGATTTAACTATTTTAGTTTCAGAGGCTTGTCTCCAGCTGCTGATCCAAAGCAATGCAGATGTAGGATCACATCTGTCAGCACAATGCAGCTGCATGAATAACTTCGGCTACTTAAAATGTAGAGGTGCCTAGGTATCCTAGTTAGTCAATGAAAAGCAGCACTAAGAAGCTAGTCAATGAAAAGCAGCACTAAGAAGCTAGTCAATGAAAAGAAAAAAATCCTTTAAGCACATTTCATATCTGTTTCAGATTGTGACATCTGGATGAAATTATTTATGTGCTAGAAGCACTTATTTCTCTCCTTCTAACTATAAAGACATTCTAATAACCAGATTAGCTATACATATGTCACAGTGCAGATGTCTCTATTTGACACAGGAATTCCAAGTTCTATATGACAGATTTTAGGAATATGTAAAGTTGCTCCTCAAACTGTGCATTAGCCAGTAAAAATCTCTAAATTAAATAGTCAGTAGGCACAACCTAATAAAGCCTTTGAAAGTTGAGATATATTAGTTAAACATTGGTTACATGTTGATACTAAGCTTCTGTTTGAGATCTGCAGATGTACAGCCAATTCAGAGACGTAAGCACTCATCAAACTTAGATCAAATGCAAATCTATTGCAAACCTATATAATAAATTCAAGTAGGTCTAGGAAAGCTAATGCTTTTGCTGTTGCTTAAAAACAAACACAGTGTTACAAAACTGGTTACTGCTCAGATTTATGGGTAGAAATTGATTGCTTAATTATGTATTTCTTGCATCATTTGTGATATGAGTTGTGAGATCTCCCTGGTCAAAAGGCATAGCACAGGAGACCTGCTGCAGTTTTGCTCTTTATACCAATTGCTTAAAGTTAGTTGGTATGATAACAGGAATTTTCTCAAAAAGCACCGGTTGCTGATGTTCAGACTAATGGTTTATGTGGTTTATGTACCTAAGTTCTCAATAGTTGCGTCTGCTGCATATAAGTTGTAGCAACCTATTCCTTTTCTTGTGCACATAAAAAATTAAGCTGCCAAAGCTATGCAAGTTAAGTGAGAAAATAAATTGTTTCAGATAATTCAACGTGCACTGGAGCCTTTTCTTAAACAGCTATTAATTTCAATCTTGTCTGTGTAACCTATCACTGAAAAAGAAAGTCATTATGATTAAGTAAATCAAAGCAAATAGTATGGACTACTATAATTAAATAAGAAAAGCATATTTAAGAACAATTAGTCTAGTCATTCAGCAAAATATTCATATATATCTTGTAAAGGCAAATTTTAAGGCTCTTGAAGAGTTAGTACAGTGATAGCTTTAATGTCAGTTATTTTTAGTGAAGACAAAAAAAGAGGTGACACTAATGTGAAGCACTATGTTATGACTATGAAGTTGGCATGCTTCAGGAAATCAAAGAAACTCTCAAATAAAGATTCTGATTTTAATACATTATTACCTATCATCTTCCAGACACTTGCACAAATGTAACACGGGTTGTAAAGGAAATCCGAATCATTCTGGAGCAGCAGGCAGAGGCTAGGCAGGGTATCTTGCATCCAAAATGGCAATACACACCTCTGTTTAGGAGTCTGAAACCTATTCTTCAGACAAAATTTAGATCAAGATTAAGATGCAGATTCAGGTGTAAATGAAGCAATTGTACAAAACTTGGTAAGGATGTAAGTTCAACTATGAATGTGAATAATATGAATAAGATATAAATTAAGCTGCCATTACACTCTTGGCAAGCCAAGTCTTGATTTAGTTACCTGAGCACAAGCACCCTGTAGCTTTTAAGATGTCTTCTTCTGGCTTACTGGTGCCAATCAAGAATGGTTTACATATTCTGACACACGTTACTTCTCTATCACAGAGAAGTAGAGCACATCTATAATGCAGATACTGTGCATATACTGGGAATCTCACAGGATGCTGTATGTATCTGATTTGGCAAGCAAATCAAATCACAAGGTTAAATTATTTATGGAATCTGGACAGTAGTTCAGCTGACAAAGGAAAATTGTTAATCACTTGAAGTCTCATCATCTAGAAAAGCACAGTAAAATCTCTGTCCTACTTGTCAGGCTCATATAGCTGCTTTGGAAACTGTAGCTCTGAAATGGCACCGGATGTGTTAGGGCTGGAGGCAGAAGACTATAACCTTAGCCAGAGTTTAAGCTAACATGGAAAACTACTGTGCATGACCTGAGAAGCTGCTGGGTGTGACAGATGACCATGAGCAAGTGTCAAAACTTCTAGTCCAGGGCTCCCCAGAACAAAAGATATGGAGCTACAGAAGGGATTCTTAATGAAGGAACACGGAGATTATTAGATACTGGACTACCTCTCCAGCAAAGAAAGGCTGAAACTGCTTCACTTGAAGAACAAAATATTCATAGGGAATCTCATATGTATATATAAATTCCTGAATGGAGTTGTTATGGTTTAACCCCAGCCATCAACTATGCTCCACACAGCCACTCACTGACTGTAACAGGATGGAAGGAAGAAAATTATATGTGTAAAAGTGTGAAAACTCAAGGGTTAAGATACGAATATTTCAAAAATTTGATGATGATGATGATGATAATGATAATGATAATAATGGTATGAAAAGGAAAATAAGAACGAGAGAAAATAAAACACAAGAAAGATAAGTGATGCAAATATGAAAACAACTGTTCACCACCAACTGACCAATGCCCAGCCAATCACTGAGCAGCAGCAGCACCCTGGCCAAACTTCCTCTTAGTTTTATTGCTGAGCATGATGCCATATGTTATGGGATATTCCTTGGGTCAGTTGGAGTCAGCTGTCCCAGCTGTATCTTCTCCTGACTTTTTTGTGCACCCCCATCCTACTCACTAGTGGAGTGATGTGAGGAACAGAAAAGCCAGCCTTGACTCTGTAAGTACTGTAAGCACTGCTCAGCAATAACAAAAATATACCTATGCTACCAACACTGTTTCCAGGACAAATCCATAACATAATTCATATCAGCTACTATGAAGAAAATTAACTATCCCAGCCAAAGCCAGCACAGAAGAGTGTGATGAAGATGAAGCCAGGCTCTTCAGTGGTGCCCACTGATGGGACCAGAGGCAATTGGCCCAAAGTGAAACAGTGGAGAGTCACTTTAAAGAGAAGTTACGGAGTCTCCATCCCGGGCGATATTCAAAAACCATCTTGACATGGCGTTGGACAACCAACAGAAGACCCTGTTTGAACAGGAGTTTGGATCAAATAAAATTCAGAGCTCCCTTCCAAATTCAATCATTCTGTAATTCCAAGAAAGCACCATCAGCATTTAATTGCCAGTTCCTAACTTGTTATCTATGTTCAAGCAAAGAATGTATCTACCGCACGTATTTTTGTAGCTGAATCCACTCTTTTTTTTTTTTTTTGCAGTTTCTTACTTTTCTGAGACCTGGTCATTCTACTTCTTATGCCCATTAAGATGCCTAAACTTGTTTTTCTTTCCAATATTCTCCTAATCCACTTCACTTCCAGGATAGAAATAGCTCCACCTTACTTTACTTCTCCTTGTTTTTCTTTTAAAGAAATACATCAGTCTCTAATCTTTTTACTTAACAGTTCCCATACTCTTCATCCCACATATCCATATTTTGTCCTCTGACTTTTGTGTTATTTTCCAATAGTGTATTTTTCTACACTATCATCTTCAATTAAGGTTCCTTGTGGTCACCTAGAAAGTTATCATCTGCATCTTCATTTGGCTCTTATATTTTGGATAAGCAAATGTCCTGGGTTCAGCAGGAGCAGTCATTTTTCTCCTTCTTAGTAGCTGGCGCAGTGCTGTGGTTTTGACTTTCAGCCTCGGAACAGCGCTGATAACACTGATGCTTTTAGTTGCTGCTCAGTAATATTTAGTCTGACCAAGGACTTGCTGAGTCTCATGCTCTACCAGGGAGGAGGGGAAGCTGGGAGGAAGCAGAGATTGGACACCTGACCCAAACTAACCAAAGAGATATTCTGTACCACAGCACATCATGCCCACTATAGAAACTGGGAGTAGTTACCCTGAAGGGCTAGATCACTGCTGGGTCAGGCTGGGTATTGGTCAGCAAGTGGTGAGTGGTTATGTTCTCTTCCCTTGTTGTTTCCCTTATCATTATTATTATTGGTGGTAGCAGTAGTGGTTTTGTGTCATACCTTAGTTACTGGACTGTTCTTAACCTGTGGGAGTTACATTCTTCCAATTCTCCTCTCCATCCCTCCAGGAGCTGAGGGGAAGAAAGGGGGAGTGAGAGAGCAGCTGCGTGGCTGACTGAGCTTAAACCATGACACAAAATCAAGCACTTATTCGCCTCCTACTGTAAACCAAATACATTGAGGGCACAAAGGAGACACTGTATTCTTGGTGAAGTAGCAGCAATCTAGCAGAACACAAACTTCAGGAAAAATCTCAGATCCTACAGCTTGGGCTTGGAATCTTTAGAAAGTTCAATTATTGCACTATAAAGAGCTGCTACCAACATGCTCAGAATTAAAATTTTAAAAGTCAGTACTTAATGATATCTTTTCTCACAAGCAATACAAATGATCCATTCTTGATAGCTAGTTCATTCCTCTGCAAAGCTTCCCACTCCACTCCAAGCCATGGCAGAGCTAGATTCTTTTGACGTATTTTGCTTGTGCCTAATTTGCTTGCTCATTTTGTTCATAGAAGTAGTTCAGCCCTTTTTCCCTACACTTTACGAAATTGAACCTAATGAGATATCAAAGTTGGAAAAGCACATTCTAAATAATTAAGTATCGATGCAATTTTATATGTAGCTGAATACAGTCTTCTAAAGTGAAATTTTGCATTGCAGAAACAGTCCTGTAATTCTAACAATAAAATTCGCTAGAGAGAATACAGATTTTATTTTCTATGTGCAGATTGCACAGAAAGTAAGACATTTTTCAGATTTAATGTGTATATGGTTATAATCCCTTCTATTAAGTGAGCACAGATGTAATTGCCACTTCCTAAACACAGCTTTTAAGAGTAGAATTTAAGTTCAATCAGTTGAGGCATGGTAGAAAGTCCCAGTCATGCTAAGTATATCTGTAGAAGTCCCTTAAATACTTAAAATTTGGAGAAGACATTATCAGTTGGACTATACCAAAGAACAAAATTACTGAAGCCTCTTGTGGCAGTTTTCCACTAAGAAAGTTATTATTTATTTAGTTCAAATATGGTATTATTCCAGCAGAAAAATTATATTTCTCATAGCTTTTTCAGTAATTATTAGATTTATATTCTATATCTAACACCCAAAATCTAACCATATCATCTGTAATTACACTGGGAAGGGTATTACTAGCAGCCAAGTGTACAGGCTGTCTTGCCAAATGAAATGTCAGTTTAGAATTTTGTAGGACAAGGTTTTCAGGAGTGTTTTATGACCAGCCAAAAAAAACCCCACACAACCCAGTAGCCAACAAGCAAACAAACTGTGTAATGTGAATGCCAACAAATGCTGTCAAAGACAGCATGACAGTTATCAGATTTGCTATAGAATTGTTCCTCAGCAAGGTTTACAAAGGAGCAGAAGATCAGAAACAGTGTTGTTTTTACAAAGGCCAGAAAAAAGAAAGCCCACATTGTATCCAGAAGTAAAACCTTGTTTCAGAAAATAAAAATACATTGATTTATTCTCTTTCTTAGATGCAAACCTTCATTCATTAGGATATAGAAATAAAATTGTGCTCAGTCCAGCTAGTTTGTTATGTCAACACTGTAGGCTGAACACTTGAAAATAAGTCCACCTCCAGACAACAAACGGAGATGCTAATGAGGTTTTAGATAGCTCACTGAACTTAAGGAACATATTTTCTATTGCAGTTCCTCTGTGAACATACTAACAAATGTAAGAAGCCTAAAAATAAGCTTACCTGCTTATTTGTAACTCCAATTAAAAAATTAATTAAACCTGCAAACTTTAAAGACTGCATAATGAAAAGAGACACATTTTCTGTCATAGTGTGTAAAAAAATGCAATTTTTTTTTTTTTTTTCCCAGTTCTGGTTTTGTCAGGGATAGAGTTAATTTTCTTCACAGAGGTTTGTGACCAAAACAGTGTTAATAACACAGGGATGTTTTAGGATGTATTAGGTATTGCTGAGCAGTGCTTACACAAAGTCGAAGCCTTTCCTGCCTCTCACACCACTTTTCCAGTGAGGAGGCTGTGGATGCACAGAATGATAGGATGGGACAGCTGTTCAGAGTTATGGTGGTTTGTCTATCCAAATATCCATTTTGCATGATGGAGCCCTGCTTTCCTGGTGGCTGAACACCTGCCCACCGATGGGAAGAAATGAGTGAAATCCTCATTGTGCTTTGCTTGTGTATGTAGCTTTTACTTTACTGACTAAACTGTGTTTATCTCAAATCTCATTTTCACTCTACTGATTCTCTCCCAGTCCTACTGGGGCGGAGTAAGCAACAGATGGGACCAAACTGCTGGCTGGGGATAAAGAACAACAGCCCTTTTCAGTGCCCAAAGTGGATCTTGAGATGTTAAAGAAAAACAGATTATTTGATTGGAGGGTGCTACTCTGAATTTATAGTTGTTGTAGCTGTTTTACCTACTAATTGTCAGTCTCTTGTGTTTGTGATGGGATTTTCTTACCTTACTGAATATTGGATATATTTCCATTATGGGATTACTGTATGAATTCTGAATGCTTTCATAATCACATTTGTAATGTTTCGGATTAATTTATATGCCTAAGTAGAGAAATCTGCATTTATGCAAGTAATTCTAATCTCTCTTGTCATGCTCTCAGTGGCATCATTTTAGTTACTCTTATTATATAAGGGATATTCAAGAGAAACATGATAATAGTCAGTAGACATTTTACACCTCTTCTCAGTGCAGCGCTCTGGTAGAAGTTAGTATGTCAGGAGTTGGAAAAGAAATTCTTTTTTGTTTGTCCGTTCAGCACTACCAAAACCTGAAATCTGTTTTCTGAACGCTTGAGAAAAAAACAGGGTGCTCTTCAGATAGTGACTGTTGGTGCGGGGGAGGAGTAAGGTGTCTTATCTATAGTTGTGTCAGCTGCACAAAGATGCAAGCTACTCCTGTTCTCAGCCGTTTTGATAGCACCACCCATGGCTACCACTAGAGGCACCAACTCCTGCACTCAGTCATTTTACGTGTAATTGCTGGAGCTGATGCCTAAGTAAACCAAGATCCATAGAACCATAGAATAGTTAGGGTTGGAAAGGACCTTCAGATCATCTAGTTCCCCCCTGCCATGGGCAAGGGCACCTCACACTAAACTATGCCACCCAAGGCACTCTCCAACCTGCCCTTGAACACCACCAGCGCTGAAGCATTCACAACTTCCCTGGGCAACCCATTCCAGTGACTCACCACCCTAACAGTAAAGAATTTCTCCTTATAACCAATCTAAACTTCCCCTGTTTAAGTTTGAACCCATTACTTCCATTCAATGTTGTAAGATTTGAAAATATGATTGGCTGTGTAAAACACTGTATGGAATAGACAACTGAAGGTATTGAATAAAAATGTTATTATATGATTATACTACACTTTATTACCAGTATAAAGGAAAAGCTATCCACAGACGAAGCTGTACTCCAAACTAAATAACTAGTTAATTGTGACATAACAGCAGAGATGTATGATTCTCAAACATTTATTTAATCTATACAAATCTTTATGGTTCAGTAAAGGACATGATGCATGCTTTACAGGGATTCTATAACCATTTTCTTTAAGATTGGCTAGTGTTAAAGTGGTCTGCCACTTAATTGTTAAACACAGAATGCATCAGTATCACCTGCTTTCATGAGTTTTAAAAAGAAACTCAATAATGAGAAAAATAGCAGTGATTGAAGCTTAAGGATCTTATTTATCAATAAGTAGCTTAAACAAGACTTCAAGGAGTATTGTGTGACTATGGCTCTATTTTAAGTAAAAACCTTTCTCTGAATGTGGAAGCAAATATAAAACATTCCATGCACATTTAGAGCAATGTTTATTTACATTTTGAGATATCTATCCTATGCCTCAAGTTTAACAGATGTCAGCTCAATTAATTCAGGATTTTGGCAGACTCCATTGTATAAGCATTTAGCATCAGTGACTGAATTTATTAATCCATTATAATCTGTGAAGGAACAATGAATGATAATGTTGTAATGTCTGAGATATATGAAAGTTGGCACTGAAAAATGACATGATGAATGCGGCTTACCTCCCACAGTCCTACAGATTTGTTTTTCAGATATCTCATAGTATCTATACTGCATCTAACAGCTTCATGAGGAATGAATTTTTGCAGCACTTATGATGTTCTTGTCCAGAGCAACACACTCAATTTCTCAGTGCCAAAAGTTTCTAGGACTTTTGCAAAGCAGGAGGGTTTTAGGTGTGGCCACAGAATTTCTTCCCAACATAGAGAGATATTGTCAGAGCATGAAGAAATGTGACAAGGAAAGCCAAGGCCCAAGTGGAATTATATCTGGCTAAGTATATCAAGGACAACAAGAAGGTCTTCTTCACCTTCTACTCATCTGGCATGCCATTCTGGGCTCCCCAGTACAAGAAAGACATGGAGCTCCTAAAGCAAGTTCAAAAAAGAACTACTAGAGTTTTAGAACAACTAGAACTATTAGATTTTGGAGTGTCTCTCATATGAAAAAAGGCTGAGGGAGGTGGGGCTGTTCAGCTGAGAAAAGAGAAGGCTCAAGGGGGATCTGACCAATATGTATAAGTTCCTAAAGGGAGGATGGGGCCAGGCTCTTCATGGTGGTTCCAGACAATAGGGCAAAAGACGACAGGCATAAACTAAAGTACGGGAAGTTTCACATGAGGAACATGAGGAAGGAATTCTTTACAGAGAGGGTGACTGAGCATTGGAAAAAGTTGCCCAGAGAAGTTGTGTAGTATCCTGGGTGATATTTAAGAGCCATCTAGAAACAATCTCGACTAATGTGCTCCAGGTGACCTAGCTTTAGCAGGGAGGTTGGACTAGATGACCTCTGGTGGTCACTGTGATCGTTGCGAGGAGAATGCTGTTTTCTGCTAGGGGAACGTGGAGTTTTGTGGAAAATGTGCACGGTTGTGGAGAATGTGGCATCTACTTGGGGAACGTGTTTTTCGCAAAAACACCGTGCTGGTTGCGAGGAGAATGCTGTTTTCTGCTAGGGGAACGTGGAGTTTTGTGGAAAATGTGCTCGGTTGTGGAGAATGTGGCATCTGCTTGGGGAACGTGTTTTTTGCAAAAACACCGTGCTCGTTGCGACGAGAATGCTGTTTTCTGCTAGGGAACGTGGAATTTGTGGAAAATGTGCTCGGTTGTGGAGAATGTGGCATCTGCTTGGGGAACGTGTTTTTGGCTAAAACACCGTGCTCGTTGCGAGGAGAATGCTGTTTTCTGCTAGGGGAACGTGGAGTTTTGTGGAAAATGTGCTCGGTTGTGGAGAAAGTGGCATCTGCTTGGGGAACGTGTTTTTCGCTAAAACACCGTGCTGGTTG
>JANRGW010031838.1:17729-27845 GCA_024733675.1 Psilopsiagon aymara | reverse complement strand
CTTCAGGAGCCTTCTCCTCTCCATCTGCCCCAGCCCCGCTCTCAGCCTGGCTCCAGAGCAGAGCTGTCACAGCCCTCTGATCACCAGCCTTGCCTGCCTCATGGTCTGTGTAAACCCTGCCTAATCCTGACCAGAGCCAGCAGACTGAGGCTTGGGGAATGGGCTGAGCAGATAAATAACTCTGCTCCTGCAGAATTATTGCTATGACTAAAAGGTTTCAGCCACCATCTGCTGATGTCAAGGAAGTTTCCATTGACTTCAACCAGCGCTGGATCACAATTTGCTTAAGTGTTTCCAGACTGGCCCTTCCAGCCAACACCTTGGGCAGCCATTCACTATGAGAGGAATGCATCAGATATGTGAGTATTTGCATAGGGAAAACAGATAAAAATTGAGGCTCTTGGCTCTGTTGTTTGGCCAGCTTGGTCTTCAGCAGTTGCTGGGTAGGTCCACACCCAGGGAGATTAAACAAAGGATTGTGATAGGAATAAGGTAAAGTGATAGCATTATAATACAAGGTTTTACTTAGCAGAACAAAGGGATTTGTGATGGTATCTGTCAGAGACACCTAAAACATATTTACCATTATCTTACTATACATAATTAGCCTAACAATGGTCTTTGGTGGGAGGCTTACCAAGAGGTTCATGTGCCCTGGTTGAAAAGATGGCTTCCAGGCGTCACATTGAAATTAGGCTCCTTTATTAATCTCAGCTTTAGATTTCAGCCTCAGACAGAAAGGAATTCAAGGTGCCCAGAGGCCGACACCAGTAAAACCAGGGGTTTCATTGCAGAGGTTTTCAAAGCGTGACAAGTTTCACCTTGCTTCAGCCTGCAGCTAGAATCAAATCAATTAGAAAGCTGAGCACCACGAAGAAACACACACAACTGGATTGGATCATGCGATGAACATGAAAAGCAAGAGGCACAGCCTGGGCTGGGACTTACAGCAGCTGCCTACAGCTCAGGGGACCAAATTCCCCATCCCGGTATGAACTTCTCGCTCGGCTTTGGTTGAGTCACATAACACCGGTCCCTTGGATGCTACCTGCCTGGCCCCAGCGCTGCTGGCTCTGCTCTGGACATGGTCCAGACAGGAGCAGTGGTGCTCAGTGCCTGCAGCCCCCACTGAGATGGTTTGTGGCTGCCTTCACCCTGTCCATCGCGAGGCTGGAGGAGGTCGCCTCATCCCACTGTGCCTTGGCTTCCCCTGCGTACAGAAAGACACAGTAGCATCTTTTGCTTCCCTCATGTTTCCTAGGGGTGAATGTTATCAAAGACACCTTGGTTTCTGTTTCAAATGCAGGCTTTGCAACAGCAGGTTGAAAGAGGACAAGCTTTCGGACACAAAAGCATCCCGTGGAGAAGATCCAGGTCCAAAATGCAGAGCTGAAGACACAGCAGCACTGCAGGGGACTCCTGCAAACCTCTGCTGCACAGCTTCTTCCAGTCTGCTCTGCTCAGATGTGGGACAGGACACCAGATCCATGCACGCTTTGTCCAAAGCCCCTCTCCACGTTTCCTGTAGCCCATTTAGATACCTACTACTAAGGTCTACACTGATGATAATGCAACACCAGGTCACACCTTTCTGTCTCTTCTGCTTGTTCCTTGTGTCCAACAGCATTCTCTGTCAGATACATTTTCCCTTTGCTCAAATAGATTGTATTAAACTGATAATGCTATTTGATAGCCTTTGTCACCGTATCAAACGAACGAGCAGCATCCCCTCAAACTACACACTTGTGTCAGCTTCCTAGGCAGAAAGCAAACCTCTGTATGCTCGAAAAAGGCTTTGTTTCACAAACAACAACCGAAAGGAATCATCATGGGAACACCGCAGGCAGTTTGGCACTAAGGAAATGATGAATGCAATTTCCTGAGCTTAGAGCGCTGGAGGAGCTGCAGAAAAGAGCTCTCAGGCAGCTTTCGGTGCAAAAAGATTCAGGACACGGTACCCGGCTACGGAGGAGATTTGCCTGGGCTGAACTTCTGCTCCCCCTCGAGCTCGGATGGGATCCTCAAGGGGTGCAGCTCAGCTGGCGCGGAGGGAGCATGCGGGTGTTTCCTTTGGGTGAAACCGAGTTTCCTGGGAATATTCCTGACAGTGCTCACTGCTGAAGTCTGCTGCAGAAAAGAGATTGAAAGATGGTTTGAAATCAAAGCTGAGAGAGACCCAAGAGCAAGTCTCTTCTCTGTATCTCCACCTATAGAGAAGCTGTGCTCCTGCCACTTCCAAGCGGAAAGGTACTTATTTCCTCTTGGCAGCTCCAGCGAGCGTTGGGAACAGAAGAAACAGAACCAACAGCAGGGAAAAATACTTGGCACAGGAGACTTTGGATGTGAGGAAGAGCACGAGAGTTATGAAGAGCTCTAGATACAGAGGAAGGAGCATCCCTCAGGAGAGCAGCGCACAGCAGCGAGGGGTGCCAGAGCCATCACAACGCACAGCCAGAACAAGCTCCGGCTGCTGAAACACACGACCCAGTGCCCCGGGGGCTGCCAGGCTGGACCCGCTGCCCAGCGCTGCCCCTGCCTCCCTTCAGAGAGGTTCCTGCCCCTTGAGCAATGCCGTGAGTGTCCTTGGCAACTGGGAGCCACAAACACCCATGGCAGGAGCCAACCACGAGCCCTGGTAACTGGGATATAAATATTTACACACTGTGCCTCTGCTTTACTCCTGCCGTGCTCCTGGCCAGCGCCGCGAGTCCAGGTATTAACTGTCCTGCTTGGTGTGGTCCAGGACTTTCAGCTGCACCATAATCCGCACAGTCTCAGTGTCCTGGATCAGATCCACTCCCAGGAGGCAAAGGATGACCCTTATCCCAGCCAATGGTGCCAATGCATCCTGCTCTGGTCTGGGTGTATCGGCAGGGTTAGATCTGCCCTCCTGTCCCCCATCAGCAGAGCTTTGTAGCCCCGTGACATTGGAGCTCGGTGCTGCTGCAAACACAACTGCTCCAATGTCCTCCTGGCAGGAGCGCCGGGCCCCCAGCTGGGCTCTCCTCCTTAGGGCAATGAAATTCAGCCTCGCAAGCATGGCTGAGGTCCAGTGCTGGCAACGGGATCTCAAATCAAGTATCTGTCAAGCCAGGCTGATCCATTTTTTCCAGGGGATATTTACTCAATCCCTACACCCCTGTCACGAGTGCCATCCGTCTGTTATCAGCTCTGCCATCGGAGCACAGACAGATTTCGGCTGCAGCATCAAGTCACTGATGGGAGCTGAGTTTAGGCATGTAACTGTGGCAGGCAGCCCTGGCTTCCCCCGCACAGGACAATAGCACTGAGCCCTTTAAGGCGTCTGACCCAGAGCGAAGGCATCTTATCGACAGCAGATCTGCCAGCAGCCTGGGGAACCGGCCCAGGCAAAGCAGAAACGGAGTCACAAGAGACACCCATTCGCCCTTTGTGGGAATTTGGACCTTCTCACGCGAGCAGCGGACACAGCTCTGAAGCTCCGGGGTGGAAAGCAGGATCCAGACGTACCTTGTGCGCTTGCAGCGCTGTCTCACTTGATCTCAGAGGGGTTTGCACTCTGAGCAATGGACACCAACACAAACAGTGACCTCGGACCCCTCAATGATTTAGCTAAACAGCTTTAGGATGTTTGTGTCTGTTCCAACGTTCAAAACCATGCCAGGCTCTCTGGAGAAGGGAAGAAGTCTGTATTAAATCCAGCCCTTCTGTCACTGAGATCCAGAGGCATTCCCAATTCCCTCTTAATGCACATCTCCAAAACCTCAAAGGCTGGGAGAATTCACACAATATATCCAAAGGCACCAGTGCTTAATATTAAGTGCCTGGGAGAAGGGAAAAGCGAGTGATGCTGCATCTGTTGTTCTCCTTCCTGTTGTGCCCCTGGGAGTTTTGGGAGCTGTATCACAGGAGAACAGATTTAGCCATCCATGGGCTGTGGACACCAGGCCAGAGAGAGACAGGAGGGAAAAGATGTCCCAGGCAGAAGGATCAGGCAGAATTCAGGCTGCAGAAGTCCCTCATGGACAAGAAGGGCTGAAGGTACCTGCAGCTCTTGGACTTCGTTTGGCACACGCTTATGGGGCAAGGGAAAACAGATCCGCTGCTGCCTCAGCCTGGGCACATTTCCATTGCAAAATGCTTTGATGCTCGGCCGGGTGGTGCTCTCCTATTCCCGAAGCACCCTTTGCACTGTGATGCCTCCCCAGTTCAGCACAGTGCCCATGTGGGTAGCTGCAATAACAAACCTCGCTGCTGCTGCTGCTGCAGGTGGAAGCACTGACAGCGGCACAGAGCTGACAGCCTTAACCTCTAACTCATCTTTGCCTGCATTCCTGGGAGCTTATGCATGCAGGAAAGGGAGCAACGTTCAGAGAGTCCTTCAGAGTAGTTATGACCACACTCTGCTGTGAACCATGCAGGGATAGCAGATTGCAACCATAAATGGGCTCCTGGGGCTGGAGCATCGCTGGCAGGAGGAAAGCCACTGGAATTTCCTATGAAAAGCCAATTAATGGAGACCAAATCCTTTTGTGTATGTGCATGTCTTAATATTAGGCAGCAAATTCCAGGCTCTGCTACCCCAGAGTCCCAACCCTTACAGAGTCTCCTGCAATCATGAAGGGATCTTGTAGCATCTGACCCAGGCTCTAAGTGCCCAGCATGGAGTGAGGAAGAGCACCAAAATGGAGCTGTACAAGAGCTGCATGTCCCAAAAGAACACGCTCCAGAGGCTCCCAAAGCAAGGGCAGACCTTGGCACACCTTTGGTGCAGAAGTTGTTATGACTGTCGATAAGAGCAGTATCTCTTCATCGATGCTGATGCTGTGTGTGAGGGTCGAACCAGCTCTGATAGCCATCAGTAGCTCCAGCAAGGGCTGCAGCTCTCCTCTGAGGGGCTAAAACTGATCCTGCAAGGAGCTTGTGACCATTAACCTTAAACTCCTGACTCTGAAAGCCTGAAACAGTGGGGAAAGAACACCAACAAGCAGCTGGCCTTAGAGGGGAATGCAGGATTGCAGGCGAGATGTACTGTTTTCATGTTGCTCAGCCCTCATTTTGGTTGCATGGATGGGACCTTTGCTTCATTAGTTTGCATCTAGATGCTGCGAATGGCAAAAGAGCGTAGAATATAGGCCCAATTCCTATTCAAACATTCTGCATGTCTCCTGTTTTCTGTTCTCTTGAGCTGCAGCACCACAGCTATGGTCACACGCACCTTAACTGGATGATCTTTGAAGGCTCCTTCCAACGCAAATGATCCCTACAATCCCTACATACAGTCTTTGACACAAGGTCACCTCAACTGGCTCCAGACCCAAGGGGCTCGGGGTGGAAGAGCAGTCAGTGGGGCAGCAGGGTCTCTTCTCCTTTCTGCAAGTAAAGCCTTGAGACGGATGGTGCATAAGGCATAGTGACCATGGAGGGGATGGAGAAGGCCTCTGGATGGTGGACAAAGTGCCTGCAGGGACACGGTGGTGAGGGACAACCACTGTCCTCTCCAATATTGCCACCTAGAGGAGCTAGCAAGGACAAGAGCTCATTGCATGAGGCAAGGAAGAGGAATCAAAGGCGTCATTCTTCTTTCATTTCCCTCCCACAAATGCTTCCCCAGCACGGCACAAAGGCAGAGAGCAGCCAAATGCTGTCCATGCCTTGGGCGTGAGGACACAGCGCCGCTTTGGAAACAGCCCTGTGCTTTTTTGGGGCTGTAGATACCCAGCGTTCTCCCATTTCCCAGCACTTTAGTGATCCCCACATGGACCACGCTGTGGAACAGCTTAACTGAAAGCTGCCCCTCATCAGCTGAACCTCAACTGAACCGGTATAATGGGGACAAGCCAGCGAGCGGTGGCTCTAGCCACCAACCTGCAGTGCATCCACTCCCCAGGGTATGCAGGGATCTGCCTCATTCCTTCTTCCAGTGCCTTTGGACAGCACCTATCCAGAATCTTTTGACATGGCTGAAATGACATGGGCACAGGAAGCCCATCCCACAGGATACCTGCCTGCATCCTCTGGTCCTTGGTTTAGCTACATGCCCAAGCACAACGCAAGCCTGGGTTGCACAGTGTGTGTGCAGCAGGATTAACAGCGTTTACTCTGATTGCCAGGGGTTTGGGCTGTGAGATTAGCATCATTCAACAGTATAAGATAAACACCGTTGTCTCTTGTCCGGCTCCTGTGACTTCAGTAGCACAGAACAGCCATGACCAGCAGGATGCTGGACAAGCTCTTCTCGCCCGCAGACTCATGGTACCTTTGTGAGCTGCAGTCAAGGCTTTGGCAAAGCCCAGCCTGAGAGCTCAGGACTCACCTTCCCACACCACATGAGGACCACAGTCCCTTTGGAAAGCAGAACTGAATCCCCTCACTGTCTGCTGCTATGGATGGGAGACAAGTGTTTAAGGAGGTTCCAGGGGCTAACCTGCTGCAGTGATATAGAGCCATGAACAATGCACTTTTACACCATCCAAAAGCCAAAGGTTGTCCTTCATGAATCACAGGCCTCAAAACCAGGTTTAGATGTCTTCTGTATTGAAGGACTGTAAAAGCATTTAACAACGAACCTCTTCAGCTGCTCTGACAGCACACAGCACCAAAAGCATGGATCAGATGGCAGACTGAGGCTGGCACCAGCTGCAAATTCAACAAGAACACAGGACACGAAAGCCCACGAGAGCTCAGTGGCCTCGAGCTTGCAAACTCCCTATGTTCTGCCTTCCCCGCTGGCCAAAGGCCATGGACAAACAGCTAAGGCCAAGCAGCACATCATCACTTTGCTACAGATTTATTTCCGTGGGAATTAATGAAACTGTACACACAATTCCAGAAAAAAAAAAATAATAATAATCTTTTATAGCCCATAATCCTTCTTTCACAGTACAATGCAACAGGAAAGGATTTAGTCAGTGTAAACAGAAGGTCCAATAGTGATCATCAGCTATCACACATCAGCTGCACAAACACCACAACTACGGAGTTAATGCCATTACCACACACATCGACAGTACCAGGACAAATCATAACTTTACCTACAATGCTTTTTCCTGTGCAAAAAGCTGTGACAACTCAATTTACAGAAGGGCACCTTCTTCTTCTTTGTGGGTGCTGTTACTGCCTCCTCGGGGCTGTCTTATCCATTTGGCAAAAGGTCTTTGAGGTACCCTTAACCCCACCTGCAGCACAACCCATGAGTGCCTCTGGAAACCAGGCACTCGTGTGCTCTATGCTGCAGCAGGATAAAGAATACACCCACCTGAGGAGGAATCCAAGTCATTTATTAAGTCATTCCTGAATTTCAGCTTAGATTCATTCCTGCACCAGGACTATTCACAACAGTCCTGGTTCTATGGAGCAGAAGTTCCCAGAAGCACAGCAGAACCATCCTGCACCAGCACCAGCTTTGTAAATTGAATTCACAGTCAGATGCTACAGGAAAAACCAAGAGGTAGTTCTTTATCATAGCTCTGTGAAAAGGCAAACCGAACAAGGAACAGGATGTCGAAGTGATGCAGTGAACCTAAAGGCAACAGGTACCTACAGTGGTTTTTTTTACTTTTTTGGGTTTTTTTACTTTTTTGGGTTGTTTTTTTTTTCAACACATGAAGTTAAGTTACAGACATCATAGAAAACACACACTTCATGGAATTCCTGCATAGTAGGAAACAAAGAGGCTAGCACTAATCCAAAAGCTACGTCAACAGCGAGACTGCCGCTTACCGGTGCAAGGAAGATGCGCTATATATGAATAGAGCCTCCCCCCTTCTTAGAGGAGTCCTATGGCAACACTGAGATGTTTTGTTCAGAAGGAAAAAGCAAGCATTTTCTTGGGGTTAAACTGCCAAAATCATTCAGTTTCACATCCGTCAATTTAAGGCAATGTTACTGAGACCTGAGAAAATGAAAAAGCAAACAGAAAGCGCAAGTTTCTTTTCCCAACTATATATATATATATAGTGTGTATATATACATTTCAAGTGTGTGTATATATATATGTATGTATGTGTATATACATGCACACACTTGAAATTCCCTGTCTCCTCCAGCTCCCAGCTGGTGCTGGGGAAACAGCCACGGGGACACTGCTGTGAGGTCTCAGGCTCACATCCTGAGAGGTACAGTTTGTTCCAAGGAGACCTAAAGGGAGTGCTCGGACTCGCCCGGCTCTTTTCCATATATTCTCTTTTTAAACACCCCTGTTGAAGCCCTCCGGAGAGGGTTAACTCCAGAACAGGCCTGTAGTGCACCGGTAACCCTGACTGCTTTGTCTAGCCAAACTGGAGCTAAAACAGACAACAGAGTTACACACAGGAAATTGCTGTGATTTCCCCTTGCCAGGAGAAAACGAAGGATGTCAGGGTTAACAATTTCACTGCACCTTTAGCCATTTCCCATAGCGACAGAGTAAATCCTTTAACACGGGTGTGGAATCGCCAATTGGTCTGCGCTCTTCCTTGGAAAAGAAGAATCAAAATGAAAATTCAAACCCAAAACCATCAACTTGCAAACATTTCTCATTCAATGGTAAGAGACACGAGCGAGATGGGGTGTGGACTGCAGACACGCAGCATGCTAAGGAGTTATGACACAAAGTGCAATGGTTTTTGACTCTACAAGAGGACGGATGGGCAACTCCCCTTCCAGTACCACCTCGATGCTCACTGAATGCCTCTGGAGAGGGCCGGAGGTACCGTGTCAATCTGTAGCTGTAAAGCTCGTGTTTGAGGTTGGCCAAGCTTCACGGCCCCAGGGCGCAGCTCTGCGCATCTCAGCTACATCTGTGACCGCAGGAGGAGAGATTGGCACACACAAAGACACGGTCACTTCCCAAAACGTGGAATTGCATCGCCAGTTGAGGATTTGATGGTGGGTTGAGCTCCAGCTGAAAGATGGACTCAGCCCTGAAATCTGTGTCGTTTCCGTGGGATCAGCTCCTTCTCCTATACATGACTATAGGCAAAAACCATCCCTCTCTCCTGCCCCCATCCGAGCAGCCAGGCACCCACAGCCCTTGCTACCAGCTTTGACCAGTGCCTGCCATTAGCCTGCTAAATAAAGCAGGACTTGGGCAGCAGGGAGCCAAGAAGCAGGAGGTTTCCACATCCCAGCTCAGGATCCCACAGAGTGAACAAGTTTATAATGAGTTTATCACCACCTCTGCCCGCTGAGAGGGTGCGTGGCATATTTCTGGCTCATACCTCAACGTGACTACCCAAAGATCTGAGAGCAAAATAAAAGGTAACAATCCTCATCGGAACAGAAAGCGATTTCCACTGCTCACCTCTTCCCTACCCTCCTCTCCCTGCCTCGAAGGACGAAGAGGGAGTCAGGTCCTTTACTTACCCCGCTGGGAACTAAACCCTTTATCAAATCACACATTAAAGAAGCTCACTGTGTGCAAAAGACTCGTACGCTAAAACAGTTCCACCCTACACAGTGCAGTCAACACAGTTTTAACTTAAATTTGCAGCTTGTTCTTTACAAGTGCTCGGCAGAGAATATTTATATTCTTCTGACACCATATAAATAATATTTATACAGCTTAGACATTTCGAGACATGCATTAGACTTTAGGTAGTACATATTTCTTGATCATATACGCAAATATTACTGTCAATCAAACCAAGCAACCTTATGCTGGACCGTGCCTTGCGTTATCCAGGACGTTTGATGGTGGCTCTGAATCGTCCATGGGAAGGACGAGGCGCGTTCCTCGGATTACGAGTTCATGGTCCCCAAAAGCAAGCTCCCGATCCAGCGCATCCTCAGAGCTGTTTCCCGCGAAGCGCCGGGATGTGCCGCTGGATGCCACGGAGTCGGTGTTGACAGTGGAGTCCCCATAGGTCAGACTGATGTCCCCATCGTTCAAAATGAGGTCAGAGTCATCATCCTTCAGCTGCTCCTGATTCTGGGCAACAAACAGGGGGAAAGTGCTGGTTAACTCTTCCTCAGTACTCGTGTTTACAGCAGCCTTCCAGTACCTAAAGGGAACCTACTGGGGAGGGGCTTTTTATATGGGTAAGTAGGGACAGGACAGGGGAATGGCTTTAACTGCCAGAAGGGAGACTGAGATGAGCTCTTGGGCAGAAGCTCTTCCCTGGGAGGGTGCTGAGCGCTGGCACAGGGTGCCCAGAG
>JANRGW010031838.1:0-14756 GCA_024733675.1 Psilopsiagon aymara | reverse complement strand
ACAGGGGCTTGGAGCACTGCTCTATGGAAGGTGTCCCTGCCCGTGGCAGGGGTTGGAGCTGGAGGAGCTCTGAGGTCCCTTCCAACACAAACCATGCCATGATTCAGTGATATCCACCACTGGAGGAGACCACAGCACTTTCACAGTTGATGATTTAACTGTGAAACGGGGGTTACCACCAGCCCAGAAAGGCAATCCCTCCTCCTGCCCCATGCTGTGCGCTGAAGCGCAAGGCAGGAAGAGCTCATTCCTACACCTCAAAACAAGGTATTCACACCATCCAGCAAAGGGAGCCCTTTCCTGCTCAGCCTCTTCTCCAGACACTGCCCGAAAGAGACTTAGAGTTGAATAAGGACCATTTCCTGGCGCTCAGGCACGAGGAAGTGCAGCTGGGCCAAGGCAGGATGCGATAACGTACCAGCAAACATCATCATGTGCTGTAAATTTGTTCCAATCTTATTTCTTCTCCCCAGATTCAGTAAAAATGACAGCGGGTAAATATTGGCAGCTCTTCCTAGGAAGATAGCAAGCTGTATTTGCACACATTAAGGAAATCGCTCTTCCTATGCCTCCCCTCACACCCCACCTCTGCACACAGAGCAGACGGAAACGCTGGGGAGCCTCAGAAACAACTGGTCCTCTGGCTGCAAAGATAACCCCCCTGCTCTGAGTGCTACAGCAGAGTGGGCAGAGCACGCTACTGCCTCCCCAAAGCAAGTCAGGAATATCACATGGCGAGAAGCACAAATAAACAAGTGAACGATGAGAGGACAGGGTAGAGGAGTAAGAGGAGAGAAAAAGCACCATTCCCCATCGCCTGCTCCCCCTGCCAGGTCCTTTTTCCACCCCAAGAACTATTTGTCCCCTGTGAAGCTCAGCCCATCACCGCTGCCACAGCCCCTCTGACAGTCCCTGGCACTCCACACTTCACAGCTGGGTTTGAAGCTTGAAGCCAAGCCGCATTCTCAAAGATTATTCAGCGAAATGAAAGCAGCAGCAGTTGAGATGGATAAAAAAGAGAATCGAATACTCATTCTGTTTTCATAGCCTGCAAGATACAAGAATCAGCAGCCCCTTCATATCGCTTTTTATCTTTGAAGCTGTGTCTTTTAATACCAGCACCCAGATGGCAAAAATAATCCTGGAGCCACTATTCAGAGCAGCCTTGAATAACATGGAAAATGCTTCCAGCTTTCATGTGCTGTCCTGAGCATCACTGATTTGCATAAGAGACGTATTTCATGGTCCCTCTCATGAATGAGCCATTTCAGCAGTGACTCAGTTCCTGCCGAAGAGGACCCAATTTCAACCGAACCACCCAAATGGCATTCCCCATGTTCTTCACTCCCTCCATCCCCCAGGCTCCCGGGGGAATCCAGCAGATCCCGCTGCAAGCCTACATGCCAGCACTGGCAAAGCTAACAACGTCACACGCGGCAGCATAAACCTCAGTGCAGGCAAAGGGTGCAAGTAAATCTGCCCATCCGAACTGGTTTCCCTGGGATATGGAAAACATTCCTTCAAAATCCTTGGTTTTCTGAGCCATACCAGGGCTGAGAGTTTGCTTCCATTAACATCAGCCTGTAGAAGGGGAAATCCTTCCTCATAACATCACTTCCGTAGACTTAACTGTGCTATCTGACCAAAACCAGCTTTTTTACAGGGTTAACCAAGCCATTAACAGGAAATAAACGGCCACAATGGGCAGTCCCTACTCTCAAAGCCACTCCTGGTGCATGACAAAGCCTGGAGCTTCAGCACCATGTTCACATCAATACCAAGTCCCTGCAGCAGCTGAATTGAATGCCCACGAAGGGGAGGAAGATGGGGAAGAAAAGCAAAGCTGGGAAAAGAATCTCCATCTCCTTCAAGTAAGCAGCACAGGCACCACTGCATGGGAGAAATCCCCTTCTAAAAACAAAGCCAGGCTGACCGAGGAAAACCCCACACATTGGAGAGAAAAGCACAACCTGGGAATGAGGAACCTCTCCCTTTCCTATTTATATTGCATACAATGGACTCCAAAGGATACGAAAGCCCCCACCACGAAGGTGGGGTTAAAGACGTGGTTCTGGAAGGTGAACAACGCGAGTCCCATGTAGGAGAAGATGAAGTTTTCTGCCAAGAAATTCAGCAGCTCAAACAACTGAAAGAGACAAACAGAAGTGAGTGAGACAACAGAGGTTTAACAAGAAACACACAGGAGCCCATCCATCCCGCAGCAAATACTTCTTCAGATGCAACCCTCATAAAACCCACCTGTAGCAAGACATGCACCTAATTGTGGCTAGAGGGGAGGAAAAGATATTGGACTCGAAATTCAGAGAGGCTGAAGAGCTCTCACCTGCTTAGTTCTGTGCTGGGACTCTGTAGATAAGTTGTTATAGGTATAATGGGCCTGGGTGATCCCGCAGAAGAGGACGGCCACCACACCTGGGGAGCAGAGCATCACGTTAGACTGCTGATCATGCAAAGGGAGCTGAGCTGCACCCCAATGGCACAGGGGATTTAATGCAATAACCCCAGAATAAATAAAGCAGAAGGAGAGCTCTGGCTGCAATCAATGTCGGGAGAAGCAAAACCCAACAGCCCCATCATCCCTACAGCTCTCCATCCTGGACACAGGGCTGTGCTGGAGCTTGCCTGTAAAGCCACATGCTTCAGCCAGCAGGAACGTGCTCCAGGACATCAAGAAGAACAAACCCGTCTCCAGCAACGGGAACTCCCGCAGTTTGGTGAACTTGGTGACGTTGCAGATGGTTAAGGACAATTTGGAGAGGAACTGGAGGCTAAAAGCACATCAAATCCAGCTGTGCATCACAGCAGCACTACACAGCCTGCCCCGAAGGAGACCATGGCACCGCCTTTGATGAATTAATGCAAAGGTTCATGCAACGCTGCATCCGGGTGAGATGCAGCACAGCAACAGACGCTGCTTTGCAAACACTTGGAAAAATGCAGCAAAAGGATATTAAAGCTGTCACAACTCCGGTAGCTGCTCCCATTGCAAAAGAGCCACTGAATATCCCCAGGAAGATCCCGATGGATTTGAACATCGCTGTGACATCGAACGTGTGGCTGTTGTCACCCGCTGGCTGGTACGCAACAATTGAGCTGCGAGAGGGAGGAAAAGCACACACAAGAACAAAACAGCCCTTAGTCCGGATGGAGAGGCACCTCCAAGAAGCTACATAAGCAAACATCGCGCCTGAGAAACCAGGGAGACAAAACGCGAGCCCCACACTGCAATTCCTTTGGGATCACAACGTGCAGCAGCAGCATTCCCCCCCCACCCCAGGGAATTTGGGATCCCCTTTGCTCCTGACCAGCTTTCTGCTCTCCAGTCACCCCTCCTAGGCACAGCTCTGCATTTGCTCGCTCTAGACATTAGAGAGCATCAAACCAAAGCCCATCTCTTGCACAATCTCCTACAAATGCATTTGCTAAGTGACAGTCCATCATTTATGATGGGATTTTGGGGCTTTGGCACCAGCTCTATGAAGTCAGGCACTCTGCAACCACAAAGCATTCGAAGTGGGAAGCCTCCATTTCTCCACTGACTCCACAGAGGTGGCTGATGTGAATATCCCCCAAAGAGCTATAATTTATTCTGCTTTACCACATTTAACGCGCACTGCATTTATTTGGCACTGTTCTGAGTCCCGAAGTGCAGTATCGCAGGGTAGGAAGTCAAAGGGAACAGGGCTGGCTCACAACAGCAGCACTCCCATCTTCACCCACCAAACTTCAGAAGGCCTTTGTGGGGAGATGGTAAATGGGTTTGCTCCCTCCTAGCTCTGGGTGAGCTGAGCCTTTCATCAGCCCTTCCACTGTTTTACTTGGAAGGGCTGAGATACAGGCAGGCCTCTATCCATCTCTGAAATGGGGCTGGAACTGAATGATCTTCAGGTCCTTTCCATCCCAAACCATTCTATGATTCTAAACCCCATTTATGGAGTCCTCACAGCACTTTCTTGGATGCAGACTTGCAGAAAACACTGACTTCCAGTCCGCAATCCCTCAGCCAGCTCTGTTCAAACTCTTGGATGTGAACTTCAGACCTTTGCTGTTCAACCTCCCGAGTTCTGCTGGAACGGAAAGTTACTGCCTCATGCACACATCCTGCAGCTTTCTCCCCTAACGACACACCAACGTCAGGGGTCACTTCCCTCGCTCAACTTCCCCACTTTCAACACCTTTCCTTCTTCTGCATTGTCTTTTACACTGCAAGATGCACACTGTGATTTAACTTCATCTGTCAGTCCCATCTGACACTTCCCATTCACCAATGTGCTCTTCTTCTGAGGCTTGGGGTTTTGTTCTTATAAACCCAGAGTGGTTTCATTTCCCCTCCATAACCGACTGTTTGGATGTTGGTTTTGTGTTTTACCTCTTAACAGTTTTCCTCCTGGTTCTGCTTTCTGCATCACTAAGAGGTCATCATCGCCAGCTTTATTCCCCCTGTCCCTGCCCATGGGAGACTCGGTGGCATTCAGCCCCCGTGAAACCTCCCTTGGGAAGAAGTAGGTAGAGCCCCTGCAGCTGCATTCACCTCCCTGCTCCCAAACCGCATCCCCAGCACCTCACTGCCCACTGGCTTTCAGTTCTGTGCTCAATTCCTCTTCATCCTGCAACCACCTCCCAGCCACCAAACCAGGCTGATTCAAGGCAGCACGAGGCAGGAACCAGCAGCGGATCCTGCTCCCCAGATACAGGACCAGACTTCAGTCCAGGGCTGGAAGCAGGGAGGAGAGGAGCCCTATGGGCACCCAGCTCCTGGCACAAGCAATGGAGGAGTCCCAGCTCCTTGTCCTCCCCTGGCACAGGGACTGCTCTTGGAGCTCTCCTCCTTGCACCCAAGTGACTCGAGGCTGCCCCTGAGGCACCTGCACGGACCAATACACACCGTGCAAATGGGGCTGCCCTGTGCTGCTTACAGTGACCCTGAAGACAAAGACCATGGCAAGCTCTGAAACAGGCCCAGGTTAACTGATGAGGAGCCCTGGAGGGGTCAGCATGCTACTGGGCTGGGCTGCACTAAAGCCTTGCAGCAAGGTAACTGCTGCCTGCAGCTCAGAGCCGCTGGTTTGGTGCAAATTACCTTACTTCAGGGAGGGGGAGGATGGAACTCAGCTTGTGGGAAGAGGAAGGCAGGAAATCAGAGCAACAGCTACAAAGCTGGTACTGAAACAGGGCGGGAGGCAATTCACCTCCGTGCGTGGAGAGGCACCACACTGATGCCAAACCCACCCAGAACCTCCCAGCACTGGAAGACCCCATCCCTTCCTCACTTGGGATCCCTTCTTCAACACGACCTGGCTGTGCAGCATCTACCCTCACACCAGTGGGGACACATCCAGCATAAAGCCCAGAGCAAGCAATACAAACAGCTCCAGAAACCTCAACAGAAGCACTCAGTTCAGTGCCTACAACTCGTGCGGGTGGGGATATGCAGCTCACGAGGTGCTATTTGCTGCCTCCACCTCAGGAAAACCCACGCCAGCAGCACGCTGGAGTGACAAGGATTCCAGAACTATTTCCTGCATCAGCCTGAGCTATACACTAACCTGTCACCACTGCAGATCTTATAGAGGGCCAAACAAACTGCCATGCTGACTACACAGTGCAAATGCAGATCAAATGCTTCCTGCATGCAGAGGACAGAAGATATCAAAGAACAGCAAATACTCTTCAGAAAGGCAGCAAGCTTCCCATGTGGTCAGTGCAGGGCATTCACTCGGTAAGAAACACCATCTTCTCGATGCACAGAAAGCAGGGAGAGAAAGGAAAGTATTCCCACCTCAGCAAGGGCAGGTATTTGTGGCTGGGAAGGCAGGCAGGGAGGAGCAAAGCCATCAGCAAGGAGTTTCAGTGGGGCTTAAAAGCAGATCTGGTGCTTATCCCATTTCAGAGGGACAGAAAAGCTTTCTCCTGACTGCATCAACCAGGCATAAAAGCAAACCAAACCTACCCACCATGCAGGGGGAAGCTGCAAGGACAGCCCGCAATCCCAAGCTGCGGTCTCCAATGTGGTCACTGGGTCACTACAGCTTTTTGGGACACTTCCAATGGAAAGCTGCTCGTGCAAACACCCATTCAGGAGGTCTCCCAGCACCTGACATGTACCACAGATAACAGCTAAAAGTAAAACCAGAGCACACTTACGAAGACAGCACTATGGCAACGGCATCATTGAGGACGCTTTCGCCAAAGAGCAGGGCATACAGCTCAACATCAACCTGGAGTTCATGGAATATGGCAAGAACAGTCACTGACAAATAGAAAAACAAGAGAGACATTCAAAAAGGCGCCGTTATTTTGGTGTAATCAAAGACAAAACGCCCTGGTTTAGAAAGCTGCCTTCCTGCACATCTGTGCCACTGCTGCGACGGTGCCAGCCACCCCTCCCGCTCCCTCCAACAGTCTTCTTTCCGCCGTTTCAGATGAGGATTTGCTTTATCATCCCCCTCCTGCTCCTTTCAAACACATCCTGGGCATTGGGCCTGTTGAGTCTTTAGCTGGCAGACACAAGCAAACTCTGCTCTGAGCTTCCCGAAGCTCTGAGCTCATGGACTGGACCGCAGTACCATGCCAACACAAGCCACCCAGCCTGCATGATGCCTTTGCCACGGGAAGAGCCTTCCTCCACCTGCAGAGGGCCAGGAGGATGCAGGCTTGGCCAGGACAATGCCTGTCTTCCCCTTCCATCTCTGATACTCCAAGAGAATCCTTGGATTCAACACAGGTTGACGCAGTGGAAATGCCAGCACAGATGTGTGAACATTTCAGACCCAACTGGAGGAAGCCAGGCATTAGAGGGTGTCTTGTGATTTACAGCCACATGGCAGAGATCACGGAACCCTCAAGCCCTTCTGAGACCCGGCAGCTCCAAGAAGGGAATGAAAATGCAGCAGGTTTCGTGTCTCAGCCTTGCAAAAGCATCACAACATCTAGAGCAAGCGAGATGTAGCACGTGGTGCATCGTGCACAGCTCAGGCTGCTGCAGAGGGCTGAGCTAATTCCAATCAGAGTCCTTTAAAATAGCATCCAGGCACTCAGCTGTGCACACTGAAGGGGGTTTAACACATTTATGCACAGGGAAATGCTCCATTTTTACCCGTGGAATCTTCACGTTCCTATTGTGAAGCCTGAAGAAGAGATACCATGCCAACATCTCATCTGCAGCACTTCTAAGCATTACTTCTACCTGTGGTCCTTACCTGGCCTCTGCCTATTGGCCATCAGGTCTACCACCACACCACCATCACACCCATGAGGTGCTCCCCACTTTGCAACCCAAAACCAGCCGATGATTACCACTAAACTAACTACCAAGTGAACAGGACACACGTGCTCGTGCTGCATCCGCTGCTGGCACAGGATGGCAGAGACATGGTGGACCTGTCCAAGACCCCAGCAAAGTCAAGAGAGAGACCAGCCAGGACTTCACTGCAAACAAAGGTTCAGGAAAGCAGAGGTTTGGAAGGTCTATTACATGTAAATGGAAGGAAATCATAAGGTATGGAGACAAATGTGACCTCTAAGAATATCACACATAAATTAAACTCCAAAATTCAGGAGGAGGACATTTGCAGGTGTTTAAGACTTTCTTCCCCTCTTCACCACAATTCAAACCAGAACAAAATGTAGGTAAAATGAGGGGAAAAACCCCACCTGACATACCTGGGTCAGTAGCTGACACAATGGCACCGAACAGGAGGCAGTCAGTGAAGTAGAAGTCTCCCCCGAGCTGCCCAGTGACTTTCATCAGCGCCACGCAGCCATACACGACAGAGCTGGTGATCAGAAGAGGCAATTATCATCTCTGCAGGGCATTAAAATGACATCCCAATGGACTCAATTCCCCTGAATTTGCCGCATTAACCCCTAAAGTTAACCCCAAACGCCAGAGCACCCAAGAACTGAGCCCAGCGTGGTGAAACCCCAGGGCCATGGTCTGGGAGGCGAGAGAGGGATCGTGCACTGGACCACATACATGGTCCACCCAAGGAACCAGGGTGGAAGCTCCTCCCTGAGCATACCATGGCTCAGGGAAAGGAGCATCCAGGCCCATGGGGTCTCCCGATCTCTCTGCAGTGTCTCGTGTGAACACATTTCAATGGGGTGACCTTGGCCTGACTTTGATATGGCCAAAAGTCCCAGTGAGGAACAGCCAATGCAGACGCTGAGTCTGCTTGGATCCACTGGACTCCCCAGTGGAAAACCCCCTCCGCCTGCCTGCGTGCTGCTATTCAGAGCAGGAGCCAGCCAGCTGCCTCTGCACACGGGGGTGAATGATCTGACACACCATCTGCGCTCAGCAAGCTTCCAGCAAGTAAGGACAGGACACGAGTTGACGATCCTGCCCTCTACTCCTTGTTAGGGCTCTGCTCCCAACAGTTTGAAGCTCCCGATTCAAGACAACCCTCAGAGATGTGTGAAACTTCCCTTGCAGGTGTGTAACTGCTCCGGATGGGATGCTGGGAAAGCACTATGCAATTAGACAGCAATCTCCCTGCCCACACAGCAGACGTTTGGCCAGCGAGGAGTACTATTTGGTGCTGCTGAGCAGCAGAGGCAGAGAGCCCCTTCAGGGCTGGGATTAGCAGCCAGAGCTCTCGAAGCCTCCACAAGAACCGGATCCGCTCCAGCTACTCACCCGATCACCAGGCAGGAAATTGCAGTGCCAAGGAAGGCGTAAGCCAGGATGGATCCCAAGTTTCTGAAGAAGTGCCTCTAGAAGGAGGATTAAAATAGAGTTACATTCACTGATGGTTTCCTTCGAGCCTGCACAGGCACCACACAGGCTCTGTAGTGACCTGCACCTTGCTCAGGCACCCTGAGCTGGACCAACACGGCTGAACGGTGCCCATCAGTGTACAGCGCCAGACCAGCAGATGTTGATGCAGCATTAATGAACACGAATGCATCACCTTATACCTGTGTATTTAACAAGGTGCTGTTCAAAGTCCTGGGAACTGATTTCCTAACCCAGCAGCATTCCTCCTTCCTTCCCCCGCAAGCCAAACAGGATCATTCTGCTCTGCTTCCAAATCAGCATTCCAGAGAGCTGCTGCATTCCCACCCTCTGATGTGTTTCAGAGGCTGAAATGGGCCAGCTGACCTCCAAACCCGTGCTGGGAGAGGTTGAAGCCATTGACCCTTCCCAGGGATGGACAAGATTGACTGGGGCACCCTCAGCCCTGCCTCCTACAACCCCGCATGTACCGAGGGAACCTGTACCCATCTCCACAGCCTGCTGAGCAAGCAGCAAAGCACGTTCAAGTATGAAGAATGCTCTGGAGGCAGAGGAACTGAGAGCACAGGAGCTGCAAAGGCACGTACCCTTTTCAAGCTGTAGCCTGCATAAAATATAATTGGAGGAAGCAAAATGTTGAAAAACACTTCAGGATCAAAAGTCACCTGTTAAGAGAGAAAAAAACCCAACAGTCAAATGCTTTGCAAGACAACACACAGATAAGGATGTCACACAAAACACAAGGAGGAAAGCTTGTGCCCCCACTGGAAGAGACACTGTCGGATCAGCTCTGAGGATGCATCCCGGATGTTTTGGAGACACAGTGCAGAGTTGAACCAGCACAAGTTAAGATGAGCTGAAACCGGAGTCTCATTACATTGTGTTCTAATTAGAATTTACAGCTGACCATAATCTGATTGAAGTTAAATATATAGAGAGGGAAAACAACCACTTAACCCAGCAGCCACACAGAGGTGACCATCGCTCGCCCCGGCAGCCACCGGCTGCCTCACCTTTCTCAGCATCTCGTTGTCCTGGACGTTATTGAGCTCCTGGGCGCTGATCTCTCCCTTCAGGGTGTACTCGTAGTACTTCCCGCTGACGTTCACCAGCAGCGTGGCAGGACTGGTCTGCACTTGGCAGCTCAGCGTCACGTTGTTGACATCGCTGGGCACGTGGATGCCGTAGCGCAGGACCACGCCGACCAGGACCCCTGTGGAGGGACACATCAGTGAGGCAAGCCATGGTCTCTTTGAGGTCTCATGCATCAGGCACTGATAGGACAAGAGGAACCGGCCTCAGCTGCACCAGGGGAGGTTCAGATGGAGCTGAGGAACAGTTCCTGCCCCAAAGGATGCTCAGCATTGGAGCTGCCCAGGGCAGGGCTGCAGGCACCGTCCCTGCAGTGCTCACACACCGTGGAGATGAGGCCTTCAGTGCCATGGGGCAGTGGTGGCCTTGGCAGTGCTGGGGAGGGTTGGACCGGAGGGGCTGAAAGGGTTTTTCCAACCTGGTTGGTTCCATGATTCTATAAAACCTCGGGTGTCCGCCCAGGAGACCCGCAAACACTCGTGCAGACTTTCTAACACTGGCCATGGACTGGTCCTGATGGGTTCTGGTTACCCAGCAATGAGCCAGACCCCCTTCCTCTGGAGCAGCGAACTGCAGACACAGAGGGCACATTGGTTTTCTCAGGGCACTGCTGGCACACAGGTGGGGAACCAGGCACGGCACTGCTTACGTGTGCCTAAACTATGCACGCTGCACCCAGAACCTGCCAGCATCACCTTTGGCCACTACAGAGATACATTAAACTCTTCATTTTGGGAGGGGATTAAAAATGATACCCAGGAACACTTGGAGGACGGCGAGCATCCTTTGGCAGATGCTGCAGCACCATCCCACCTCCTCCCACACTGAGGAGCTTCCCCAGCACACAGCAACGATCCCTGCTCCATGAAACCCAGGGAAGGTCCCCAGTCCAGGCCAAGCACCCGGGTCTGCTCCCCACCCCCTGGGAGCCTCAGCCCTTCCCCATGGGCAGCAGCCCCAGCAGGGATCCTGACTCACCCTCCTCAGCTCTTATCCCCATCCCAAAGCAGAGCTGCATCTCTCAGCAGCCCCGCTTGTCCTCGCTGTCTCACTCACCCAGGCAGCTGCTCGCAGCCACGCTCCGGATGCAGCCAAATTCCCACTCTGGCTTGGAGCGGGATAAGAGACAAGGCACTGATAGCTCCGGTATCTGCCAAGACCACTGTGCCTGGGGCTCCCCACATCAGACATGTTACCTTGCCCTGTAACACGCAGGTCATTCTGTCACCATGCAGATGCTCCCACCAAGGCAGATTAGAGGTCTGCCCCACAGCATCTCCCTGGAAGCACTTGAACCAAACCCGACTCGGATGCCAAGGCTTTCCAGACACCAAACCCAGCGCTGGGCTCAGGCTGCCTGGCCCAAGCCCAGGGGACTGGGTAAGGAACCATTAGGAACTGGTTCCAGCTCTCCGGGCGCTGGCAGGGCCGCCCCAGCAGCAAGCCCTGACCCTCGCTGCCAGTGTGGACATGCTCCTGCAGCCCAAAGTGGCGCGAAGCTGAGCCCTGGGAGGGAGCTGAGCGCAGGGAACCTGACAGGAGGCTGCTGCCAGCCACAAGTTGCAGGGAGAAGAGAAGCTGAAGGCAAAGCTGCTCAATTAATTGAGTTCTTCCATGCGAAGTGCGTTTCCATTGTGCTCCTCCCAGCTCCATTAGAAACAACAAGAGCCCATGGGCTTTCTTTTTGACTTTTTAGGTGCTGCTGAACGTTTCCGAGGGAAGGTTTTACATGAACACTAATATATTGCCATGCAGGCACTTAACAGCAGTGGAAGCACACAGCATCCATCCCCAGGCGAGAATTAATACGGACACCGAGAGGAAAGGAAAACGTAGCGAGCGACTGAACTCCTCCGGACAAGGAGCAACACAGACATGTGCAAGTCAGGGGCCGAGTGCGAACAAGGAAACAGCTTCTAGAAAAGCTCCTGCCACATCCACCACCAGAGCCCAACGAGAACTGAAACAAAATGTTTCAATGAATCATCTTCAGTGGCGAGTACCTCGTTTTGAACACCCCGATGAAGCTCTGGGGCTATGAAACACCTACTGTCTGTCACTGTGTAAGGACTCTGGCTTCCATACAGCTCCTGAGCACCAACCCTGAGCTGACAGGGTGATTTATAAGCTATAAATCCACCTGGAGCAAGAGCTTTCCACTTAGAGTGAACGCACAGCCACCAAGGGAACTCTGATGTATTCCGGCAGGAAGACCCGTAAGGAAGTTCTCTTTGACTTAGTTTGGTTGGTTTATTTTGTTGTTTCGGGGGTGTTAATTAGAAAAAGCCAAGCTTTAACACATTGCTTCTCTTGCCCAGATTTCAGGGTCTGTTTGGCAGCTTCCCTGCTGCAGCACTGCCCTGGGGCTGAAAGCAGGGGGACCAGAGCATCACAGAGGGGATTAGAGCATTGTCAAGGGGACCAGAGCATCGCCAAGGGGACCAGAGCATCACAGAGGGGATCAGAGCACTGCCAAGGGGACCAGAGCATCACAGAGGGATCTGAGCATCACAGGGGAACCAAAGCATCACAGAGGGGACCACAGCATCACCACGGATGAGGGACAGTGAAGCAGCAGCAGCACCTGCTTTGCTCTCTGAAGCTTTTAAGTTGTCACTCTGAAACAACAGCAGCTCAGCCCTGCTCAGGAAATCATAGAATCATAGAATAGTTGGGGTTGGAAAGGACCTTAAGCTCATGCAGTTCCAACCCCCTGCCATGGGCAGGGACACCTCCCACTAAACCATGGCACCCAAGGCTCTGTTCAACCCGGCCCTGAACACCGCCAGCGATGGAGCATTCCCAACTTCCCTGGGCAACCCATTCCAGTGCCTCACCACCCTCACAGGAAAGAACTTCTTCCTCATATCCAATCTAAACTTCCCCTGTTTCAGTTTGAACCCGTTACCCCATGTCCTATCACTACACTCCCTAATGAGGAGTCCCTCCCCCGCATCCCTATAGCCCCCTTCAGGCACTGGAAGCTGCTATGAGGTCTCCATGCAGCCTTCTCTTCTCCAGGCTGAACAGCCCCAACTTTCTCGTCCTATCTCCATACGGGAGGTGCTCCATCCCCTGATCATCCTCATGGCCTCCTCTGGACTTGTTCAACACTTCCATGTCCTTTTGATGCTGAGGACCCAACACATCCCTTTTCCTATGGCAGCTGTTACAACCTGAGAAGCAAAAGCCAAAAGCCTTGGCAGGAGGGGGAAAACTGGGGATCTTCTGCATGAGCAGCTGGGTGACATTACACCTCCCCAGCAATCCCCTGAGCACAGGCTGCAAAAGAGCAGACAGAACAGATGCGCTTTACGGATCAGCAGGAGACCCAAACGACCTGAGAACAAGGAGAGCACTCGGCGGGTCAGGGAGAACAGAGCACCAAGAAGAAGGAAACTCCAGGAGAAGGACAAGTTTGGAAGCATGAAAGGAACAGAAAGGCTGTGTGTCGCTTAGCTGCAGGGCAGAAGGAGGAGGAAGACCTTCCATCCTGGAAGCACGTGCTCCTGTCCTGGGGAGGTGACAACCCTTGCCCTGGGCTGGAGGCCAGCAGCGGCCCAGCGGTGGCTTGCAGGAGGCAAAGAGGGCAGAGCACTGCGCTGTGCCTCTGGGCTGACACAGGCGTCTCCTCCCCTTCATTTGGAAGGACTCTTCCAATTAACTGAAACTGAGGATCATAACAGCCAACGGCCCAGGGGGTCAATGCCCTCAGAGCAAAGCTTCCTGCTGGGCAGAGGACGAAGGTACATGCTGCTCTGACCGAGCCTGGTCACCACCAACAAGCAAGGGCACGGAGAACAGGCACTGACCACGGCGCTCAGCAATGACACCCTTTCAATCCCGAACTCAACACATCTCATCTGAATGAGGACCCGTGCCTGCCTTAATCACTGCCCCGGCACAACTCCCAGCCCTGCTCCGGTTGAACTCCAAGCCATGCGAGATAACCTGGACAGAGCCACGTATGGCATCTCCAGACAGTAAGCTCAGGCTACTCCACAAGCCCCCATCACCTGAGGAAGCCACAGATCATCCTCCAAACCCAACCAGCTACAAACCCGCTCCCCTTCTTGCAGGAGCAGCTCACCCTGTCACAGCAGGGACCCCAAAAGCAGGAGCTCGTGCACACAGGTCCCTCCCTGAGCAGCAGGACATGAGGCCTGCGGGTCCCTGAGCACGGCCAAGGGTGACAGCATCTCCCCAAATGCCTCTCCACTCTTCTCGGACAGCCTCTGGAAATGCAGGCACCCCGAGCCCGGGGGGGAAACACAACCTCCAGCCCCAGCGCGCAGATACGAGGCCCGCCCCCCCCAGGGCAAAGCCTGGTCTGGGCTGCCCCAAATCCTCGCTCCCAGCCCCGGAGCAGTGCCACAGTGCTCAGTGGCACGGTTGCGGGGCCACCTGGCACATGGTAGCCCCGCATGCCACCACCTTCACCAGCCCCGGGTAACGCTCAGCAGTGGGTGAGAGGGACTGGGATGCAGCCGGGAGGGAATGTGGGTGTCCCCCTGCACCCGCATGGGAGGGTGGCCACGGAACGACCCCCCTCGGCAAGAGGCCACCGGAGGAGGGCCCCGCTGCCGGTGCCATGGAAGAGGCGGGTGGGGGACCACACCGATGCAGAGCGGGACCGGCTCCGAGCGAAGGCGACTGACGGACGGCGGAAGGGGGGGTGTGGGATGGGGGTGCCCGGCGCCCCTCACCGTAGATCATGGCGAGTCCGGTCTCGTGCAGGAAGCGGGCGCGGCGGTGCTTGAAGAGCCATATGGTGAGGATGGTGAGGGTGAGCAGCAGGATGAAGACGAGCAGGTTGGCGCTGTCCTGCCGGTGGCTCTCCTCCGCCGCCTTCTCCGACACGATCTCCTCCTCCAGCGCCCCGGGACGCGCCGCCGCCGCCGCCACC
>JANRGW010031836.1:0-10323 GCA_024733675.1 Psilopsiagon aymara | reverse complement strand
GCCACAAGTCAAAAACACAGTGCTGCACCAACTACTAAGAAGGAGAAAAATAACTGCTACTGCTGAACCCATGACACCCTACATGGGCCAACAAAGCTCAGATGCATCTTTGATTTTTGTCAAACCATTTGCAACAATTTACTTGAAATGTATCCATGAAATGAGTTAAAGATCTTTACAAGCTGATCTTCAGAAGTCTATGATAGATAGGTAGTAAGGCTATTTTAATCTATAGTGTTCTAAGCTATTTAGAACTAAATATTATTGCTATCTAAAAATCATTTAAATATTCGTGTTTTAATAACCTTCTGCGAAAGGCATATACTTATAAATTTACATTTAATTTAATTGTTGCTTTTGGCAGTAGGATTGAGCTAAAAAGTATAGTTTGGTTTTTACTTTAACTTAGTTGTTTTCCTCAAAAAGATTTTGCTTATACATGTATAATTATGGCATATCACTACACATACCTGTATAAGGTTTTAGATGAGCACTATTTTTCAAGCTGACTATAGCTTCTATTAGCATCTATATATGATTTTATTGAGCCTATTTTATTAAACTGATGAAAACACAGCTAAAAAGATGCAAACAATAGGCTTTGCATAATATCCATATTCTCCCCCCAAAAATTTATTAATTGATGTAAAAATCAATCCATATAGCCCTAGCAACAGAGCAGTTGCCTTCAAATAAAATCAACCCCATTACCATTTTAAATCTATATTACAAGATCAGGCTATGAAATTAATCTTTCATAGGTATGGTACTGGATCCCTGTGGAATTTGTTAGAAATAAAGTACATGAAGTCATACTAAGTTCTTTGCTTTCAGAGAACTAGCTGGGTGTTGGTATCTAGTAACAGATGTCTTGTTTTATTGACACTGTTAAACATGTAGCCTTTTTGTATTTAGTGAACACTTTTGGTTATTCACAACAGTAAATGGCAACAACAGTTAATCTACATAGTGCATGAGTGAATTAGCTGGTGGAAATTTGATTTTTTATTTTCAGTTGGAGATGCTCACCCTAATTTTGACCACTTAGTCTGAGACTTTTAGGACCTTTTTTCTTCATTCATTGCCAGGTAATTCTGGCCAGATAAAACTGAATATTCAATGATCTCAGTGTTAGCTGTGAATTTTTTGAGGGCCTAGAATTCTATAGGTCTTAGTTAAACGATAAATTTTAAACTGGCTTTACTCTTATTTCTCAAAGTAGCTTCATAACCGTCTCCATATCCAAGAATTATAAATAATATGTTCGGAACAACCTGTAGAGTAAAATCACACATAATGCATCAAATGGCTATGAATTATTAATTTTGGCCTCTCAGGTGTGATGGACCCTTTTTTCAAATGTAATTTTATTCATTTTTAGGTATTCATTTCTGTAAACACTGGAATATAGAACCAATGCTTTTAAAAAACTGTTATGAGCATCAACTGATGCTGGGGAAAAAGGCAGAATTTTAATAGCTTTAATCTGTGATTTAGAACATACTCTGTTTTTCTTTGATTCATGACCACAACAAACAAACTGCATACTTGTTTTCGGAACTTATCATCTTTACCATTACTACAAAAATCTACTGATCTTCAGAAACTGAAAAGATTTAGTGCATCCACTGTTAAAATTGACTTTCTTTTCTTTGTTTTTTGAAAAAAAAAAAAAAAAATCCCAGTTTATATGTGATCAGGAAGTCAGTGACTGGAAATAATTTAAGAGTTATTTATGCTGGACAGGCAACTGAAAATCAGCTTTCATTGTGATGTGATGGCAAAAGCGATTAATGAGACATTTGTTTTGTTTTTGTTTTTTTTTCAGATCAGAAAGACCTTCTGTCTTCTGTATACTTGAATATTATCTAAATAAAAAGATAAATAATAGCAGTCTCTTTCACCTAGCAAGCAAAAATATCACAAGGGCCAAGGCATGAAAACTGAATTGACCTTAAATCATTGGAGCAACTACTAGCTATCACTAACCTCTGAAGCAAAATACTGGTGGAGTGGTAAGTCCTTATGCCTTGTCTTCAAAAACTGTGTCAGATTCCTTTCTACAGTGTAACCAAACATAAGCATTAGGGTCAATATACGGTAAATGAGAGAAGTAGATTTGTCTGTGTTGTAGAAGCCAGAATGCATTCTTTTCCTTCTTTAGTGGAATTTCTGGAAGGTCTATAAGCCTTAATCATAGACCAGATTTCCACAGATCATCTATTAGTCTTTTCTGGCCTCTCTAAATTTTTTAACTATATGAAAATCTTCACAGATTTGAAACCTTAGGTATGTATTTAGGGGTTTTTTTTCAGTGCCACTTACGGTACCTGTTACCTGCCAGCTTTTCAGTGCTAAAAAGAGGTACTGCCTAAGGCTGGCACAGGCTGCAACTGACGAATCATCAGCCAAAGTGGATGTCACCAGTCCAGCTGCTTCAGGACCCACTTGTAATGAGCAGACCCAGATATCTGCAGACCCTACTCATGGCAAATCCAGAATAACAGAAGACAAGGAAGGAAAAATAGTTATAAGAAACAACCCACATAACGCAGGGAATTATGTTACAGCAGTACTCCAGTTAAAGAAATTAAAGAAAGGGAAAAGGCCCAAAGGAAATGGAAACTCAGTAACTGAGTAGATAAAAGGCAGTTATGGGAAGAGGAGGGAGGCAAACAAGACCTTAATTACCACAGAATGAGGAGAAAAGTGGGTGTCTATAATGAGGAATATTCCTAGTCAGGTTCCCTCCTACTTAGAACAGGTTGATTTTATCCCAGAAAGAGAAAATTATGTTGTGGCCAAAGAGCCACAGTGAGGGATGAAAATACCATGGGAGGCAAGGTAGACAAGAGAGATAAAAAAAGAGTGATGCAAAAGATGTAAAATTGAAGAAGTAAACAAAAGAATGGAAAGCAGAGAAAGAATGAAATGAAACAAAGATGAACTTCAGAAATGGAAGAAGAAAAAGAGTGCAAGCAAAGATGGTGAGGAATAGAAAGGAAGGTAGGAAAATCTATCTACTTCTGAAGTTACCAATTTCTCTGTTTGCACTCACACTTAATTGTAGATGACACAGGAAATATAGAAATAGGGATACATTATGACATGCAATACGACAAAAGAGAAGTGAAGTAAGTTAAAAGCAGCTGGTATAACTAGAAATACTTGCTTAAGGAAACATTCTGTTATCAACATACAGATCAGAGTCAGTACTCTGAAAGCACTGTAAGGGATGACTGACGGAGAGATGCAAAGGACAGTGGCAATCAGGCACAAATACAGTCCTCCTTCCACAACTGTATTGATGAATGAGAGTGAAACTGGGGAGAGCAGTGAACACAGAAAAGAAAAGTGGGATTAAATATCAAGATCTCATCTTTAGCACAGAAGGATTTGAAGTTTCAGACACTCATCCACCAGCAGCATTCCTATCCTTATAACGTACGGTTTTGTAGGTGATGAAAAAGGCTGCTATTAAAAATTAGACAACATTTTCCAAAATTTAACTTCTGGCTTGTTTTAAAATATTCCATAGTCCTCTGCAGGAATCATCTTTACACTACTCTGTGTGCTTCAGTGGTGGCAAACCTTCAAGACATTCATCACTTCTGAAGGAGAACAGAAGTTTGTTCTAGTCAGGAGCAATATGAACTCCGGCCTTTATTTGATATTCTGTAGGCATATTCTTAAAACGTCAGTGCATATTTTAAACACTTCACTGCACTTCTGTGCGTCACTTCATGTATTTTAGTTTCTGTTATGAAGTGCAAATATATGAGACACCACAGAAAAACCTTCAATTGCCATTGTACTGCCTCTGTGGTTTCTTTTGATTCATCATAATAGCTCATCATGGTAACTACTTCTCTGTACATTTACATGTATTCTGTTCAGTGAAGGTTGTTTGGCAAGATGCATATATTCCTGCAAGGGAAAGAAATACTTTTCACTTTTCGCCCCACAAGAGCAGGTGTAAACAAGCACTGTATGGAGAAATAATCCAGTGTGTTGACAGCTGCTTCCTCTAAAGTTGTTACTCCAAAGCTGGATAGCCTATCCCGGCTGGTTAGCCTATCCCGGCTGGTTTCATATACTGATTAAAAAAACACCAACCCAAACCAAAACAACTGCACATTTCAGTGCTTTTATTTTCCATTTAAAATCATTAAAAGTCAACAAATGCTTTTGGAAAAAAAAAAAAAAAGTGAATAATACTGCTTTATAATGTTGGTTCCTTTCAATGTAAGTGCAGTGTTTAGATGACAATTACTCTTAAACAATTTCTGTGAAATTGAAACTGTTCAAATTCTCATGATTTTTTAAAATTGAAAGTATTACTGAAAAAGCAACTCCTTGCAATGCCTTGAGGTCTGTGAGTTTCTGTAGGAAAAACACCGAAGCTTGAACTAAGATCCTGTAAGACAGATCTGCTTCTTTTTCCAAATACATATGTTTATTTTCTTGAGCTACAAACAAACACTGATTTCAATAGTACCTCAGGCGTGTCATTCTGGAGGCTAAGTTGGACCAGAGGCATATACATTTTCAGGATATGTCTTTGATTCTGTGGTAAAATGTAGTGTATTTTTTTTTCTGTAATACAGATTCTATTTACAGAATTTTATGATCAGTTACACATGAAACAGTGTTCATGCTTCAGATTTTTTTAAACCTCTCTGCAATTAAGGTGAGGGTTTGCTTATTTGTATTTGTTGCCCTACTTTTTGGTATACTAAAAGAGAATATTAATTTGTGAATTACAGCTTGGCATGCCATACATTTATTTTATTGGTAGGTGAAATTTAGGATGCAAATTTAGTGCTATGGTTGACTATTTAGCCTTTAATTTTTGTGGAAACATACAGTTCATGATCTATGTGTGAGTAGCAGCATGGTTCAAAAGATCAGGATCTGGACCGCAAGCAGGATTTCTGGGTGCTATTTCTGGTTCAGTTAGTGACTTGCCATATGACTACAGGCGCTTGCTCTTGGTATCAGTTTCTTTATAGATAAAGTAGAAGTGACAACACTACATTTCCTTTGCAAACTGTCTTGAAAGCTAGGAAAGAAAAACTAAGAGGAAGATCAGAAAGATGTTCCATTGTAAATAATTAAAAAAAAAAATAACTACAGAGGTAATTTTTTCCATGCTAGATGAAAACTATCTCGTCCAGGTACAGAAATGCTGCTACAGTACAGAGCTCAGCATGAAATGCAAACCACCCAGGACCTAAGTTAACATTCTGTTGGCTAACCTGCACAGAATTTGGAGTCAGCACATCAATACAGAAAATAAGGTTTGAAGTTGCTCCTGCATGTCTGGGTGACCTGCAGCCCCAGTTCTGACTGTAGAAGATTATCTCTAAGTTAAATACACAAGACTTAATAGAAAAGTATTTATGAAGAGTTGACAGTGTAAGACTCTTCAGAGTGAATTCCTGAATATCAGATAAAATGCATATATTTAGAACATATTTAAATGCAAGCCTGCTTGGACTCATTTCCTGCATGTGAGATACCCACGCTGGCTCCTTCGCCATGATCATATGCGGTTCTACACCAGTATCTTCTAAATTCAAAGCACAGTGCCCATCTCCCTCTCCCTCCATCTTTATGAGGCACTGCTGTTTGTCCTCACCTGCCTCCCAACTGGTGGCCAGGTTGTCATGGTATAATAGAGCAGAAAAACGGTTTTACCACTGTCCTGCACAAAGAAATAGGCCTTATACCAGTTTCTCATTCAAGGGGAGTACATATGGCAGCTCTAGCCTACCACCATATCTTGCCCCTATTTTATGGTTTTATCACAGTTCAGACACACATGAGGTTTCTTACACAGTAAAACTGTATTATATATATAGCGTACTATATTTGTTCAATATAGTGTGCTCAAAGCTGAAGCTCTAAAGCCAGTGTTTTTTTTTTTAACAGTACTTGATAGGCCTTCAAAAAAGAGCGAGCACAAATCTAAAGAAAGTCTTGGCGTCCTTTTTAAGCAACTGAATACAGGATTCAGCCACAGCTGCCCAGATGTAAAACACACAGCATAAAAGAGCTTAAAATTGTCAAGTAGTTCCTGAATAAATGAGTGGCTATGCATGAAGTGATTGGAAATGGATAATATTAGCATATAATCTTTGCCAGTGTATCACGCTGAATATATGGTTATTACTAGAGCTCTGTAGTAACATTTCAGACAAGAATTTCTCTACAGCATTTCTACTTGGCTTTGTGATATAACAACTTGTGTTCAACCAATGGTAAAGAAATTATGTAATCAGGAAAAATTAAGATCTAAGCACAAACAAGTATCTGTGGTGTGTGATGGTGTAGGTTGCACAATAGTACAAGTGAAGCAGAGATGATGCAGAACAGATTACACTGCAAAATTTTCTGCCAGTTCACACAGTCCATTTTTTTTCAGCTTCCCAGGGGTCTAGTTTCCCATGTGAATGCAGTCAGGCAAGGGACTGCCTAGAAAACATGATAACTGTCACATTGCAAAACCTCTTTTTATGTATGAATATCTCTTCTGTGCAATACAAATATGCCATTTCTCTGTATCTGTCTCATTGACTCAATTTTAAAATTTCATCTGAAAAATTTATCTCCTCTTTGCCAGCCTACTCACCCGAATTCTTCCTTTTCTATGCATATGTTTTTTTTTTTTGCTTTCCCCCTGTTATTTCTAGAAACCATTTAGAGATCTGAAAGACATTATATAAAATTAAACTGTATTCAGTGAGACCCATCCAGCAAAACAAATAATGAATGCCTAAAACCCCACCACATCAGAACTGTTTTCACAGATATTTGGATTAGTAATCTGACATTGGAGTCTCTTTTTAACACCTCTTCGACTGCCTTTCAATATTTTCTCCTTTCTTCTTTTTCTCTGCCTTCTGCTGTCCCTATAACACTGTGAGAGAAGATCAGCTCCATGTGGAGAAGTGGTATCACCAGTCTGGGGTAGGCAGTGGTAGAACTAATGTGGGATCTCTGCAAGCCCTCATTTCAGCAGCAGCAGCAAAGCCTGATGTCTTCAGCAAGGCAATGCCTCATTGTGCTCAGTGCAGTGTCTGCCCAGCAAGGGCTGGAAAGAAATGAAGGAGAGGGAGCTGGTGATACTGCTTTAGAGCTGAAATGAAACATTATCTCTCTTCTGTAACACAGAATGGTATGATGAAAATCTGCCTGAGAACAATGACACTGGATCTTTAAAAAAATTTTCTCTTAGAGAATTTCTCTCTGGGTTTTGAGGGTTTTTTAGACAACAAGCCTACACTGAATGTAAAGGATGAACAAGTTTTCCCTTTGCTTTTATTTGACAAATTTCTGATTGGACTGACTACTCTTCTCCACTCTATTTTCCACTATCAGTAAGCCCTACAGTCCACATATTCCCTGAGACACAGTGAACCCTAATCCTGGACCTGACCCTCCTTCAGCCCAGTCCATGGTAAGACCTCTGATGACCTCTTGTGTGCTCACAAGTCCAGCTTCAGCCAGTGGAGGACTTTTCAGTGGCAAAGCCAGTGAGAGTAGAAACAGCACATGGGGTAAATTCAATTCCCACTGATTTCAGTGGGAATTGGTTTTGATGGCTTCTGCAGAGCGGTTTGGTATCATGACATTAAACAGGCAGAAGGCTGCTGTAGAAGCATTAAGATATACAACACAAACTCTGCATCTTCTGTAGTCAGTGGCTTTTGAAGCATGATGAGGTATTTCACAAGTAATATCTGATATTCAAAAGAGAAGGGGGTAGCATTTATTTACAAAAATAGAGAAGGGGAACTGAAGAAAATTATTAGGAGCAGTGGGAAACTATACAACCACTTGTAATAAACAGGTTTTTGATGAGATCCAATATTAAAGCTCAGGGGAGAGAAGGGAAGAGGAATGTCATGAAAAGTTGTCAATTAGGAAAATACAGGTAAAAGATCATTCTTATTGCTGTCATTCTGTCATGTGGACTGAGCTGATTATGAGTGTTCAATGCTTTACTTTAGAAAATTGTAGTTACTATTCCAGTACATTGAAATCAAATTATTTGTGGGATGCAAGACATTTCACATCAAAGATATTTCTTCTAAAATTACTCAAAATATTGATATGTCTACATAATTCTGAAATAATTAAAGAAGAAATGAATTTCTTAATTTCAATGGCTGACATTTGACTATTATTCTCTACCTAAAATTGTTGAACGTTATACAGCATTTTAATGTTCTGAGTTTGAGCTTGCAAATTCTTTTATAAATAAAAGAAGTAGAATTAAAGATAATTCTTTATTTTTAAGACACGGTTGAGAACTGCTCTTTTTATTAATATCCTACAAGAATACTCTTTAATACTACTTTGGTACTTCTGTATATATTTTCTGTTCATATGACACAGTTGGGAAAGGAGGTAGCTGAAGCTGAAAAACAAAGAAGATCAAGGAAAGCAGAAACAGAACTGAAGGACTATAGTGTGACTTTTCCCCAAAGGTGTTTAAAACTGGCATTAGGTTTGCCATCCTTTATTCTTCTTTTATATATATATATAAAACAGTCAGGAGTTACACACAACCTCTGATTTACCAAGTATACTATTAGTAATTCAGCTTTTCTCCTTGAGCACTCTTAAAACTTTTGGATGAATACTGTTTGATGTGAAGATTTCTTAGTATTCTCTGTGGTACAGTTTTCACATCCACATCAGGAGCCAGTTAAATTACAGACATGTTTATTGACCCCTTCTTGACAAAAGGGTCCAGTCACAGGAACCTTCCACTTTCTTCGGCAGTGAACACTGATCAGTACTTCTCTGTTTCAGTTCCCTTGACTGACTTTGTCCTGCTTGTGCCTTCTTATACGTCACCAGTTTGGAATTCGAACTCTCTGGAAAGTTTTATTCTCCTGCTGGGCTTGAAGAAGCGTTTAATATTAATTTTGACTTTTTTACTCTTCATTCCTCACTTGTTCTTCTTATTGTATTTTTAAATCTATTTTGAAAGAATATAAAAACCAATTTATTTATTTATTTATTTATTTATTTTTAAATTTTCCTCGTTTGGATATGCCATCAGCTTTCTCTCACCTTTTTCAAGACATTAATAAGCATATGCACTGTTCCTGTTCTTGCAGTAATTAATTTTCTTCTCACTGTTTGGAAATTTAACTGCTTGAATTGCTCCTTTTGGCAACTTTCTTTGTAACAATTTCTCTCATTTTTATCAGTTTCCTTTTTTTGAAGCTCAGCACTCCAATTCAAAGGACTGTTTGCCTTTATTATTATAACAGGTATTTCTAATTCCTAGTTCCCAACAGTCTTGAAAACTTTGAAACAGAATCTGTGCATTTCCCATTGTGGGCTCCCTAATCAGGTGTATCTCTATTTCTTTCAAGAGATACTGTGCCACTGATAGTATCTAAAACCCCTCTGCTTCACATCCAGGTGTGATATTTGTCTAGTATATCTGTGGGCAATTAAAGTCTCTTGTTACAGTTATATTTCCTGGTTCTGTATCTCTTTTCAGCATATTCCAGTCAATGTTGGTCTCCTAGTTGAGTCACTCAACTCACTGATAACATAGATCCAATACTTGATTCTTGTTGTTAGAATATAGCACCTATTGAAACACCAATTAATATGTAACCTTCTCTCTGTGTCACTTTCAGTGGACTTTTATCTTGCATAGGGAGAAGCAGGAAATACATAAATTAAGAGTAAGCAATTATTTATTAGCCATTGCACACAATAGGGAAATAAAGCCTAATGAGCTACTAGGCTAAGCATTGATATGTTCACTCGCACTTCACTGGAGGAGCAGTAGAACCTTCCCTGGCCATACTATTGTCAGTCAGAAAGAAAGGGTTTTCCACAGTTGCTCTTTGGTCCTTGGACTGCATTTCCGTGCTGTCTTGTTGCTGCCTTCAGAGTCTCTGTTTCCGATATCCTCTTTGTTTTCGTTTCTCTATCTTGCATGGTTTAGCTCATATACTTTCTCTTACCTGCACAAGAACTTTCTTAGTAAGACACAGCCAAATCAGAGCAATGCTGTTCCAGACCAGGCAGCTGAGCCCTAGGGCTGAGAGCTGTTCACATTGGCTCCCAGTAGTTCACTGAGGTGTTTGGTTTATTAACTTCATTTAAGATCTTAATACAGAAGCCACCTCTATGACCAGTGGAATTTATTCTATCTTTTTGGCATATTTTGTATTTTTGGTATAGCAATGGGCCACAAACCATTTTAAAACCTGTCGTGGTTTAAGCCATAAATCAGCCACGCAGTTTGTTCACTCACTTCCCCCTTTTTCTTTCCTCTGCTCCTGG
>JANRGW010031835.1:0-12527 GCA_024733675.1 Psilopsiagon aymara | reverse complement strand
ATAGTTTGGTATCCTGAATATATTAGAAAATTTTCTTTAGCTACCTGCCTGACATATCCATTGGCTTGTTTTGGGCAAGAAAGTGTTGCAGGAATTTTAGGAGAGTAGTTGTTGATTATAAGACGTAGAATAGAATGTTTAAACCCAAGAGATCCTAATTTTGAAAATTGCCTTGCCATTTGATGTTTCCAGTATAAGCAAGAGAGATGAAAATGTGGGGAAAAAAAAAACCCAACCAAACCAAAACCACCACCAAAAAAAGAAAAGAAAGAATAGGTCCAGGTAAGTCTATGAACTACAGTTCTTTGGAGGACATGTATCCTGGCTCTTTAAAGACTAAGAACTTAATCACTTTTCCTGTTGTTGACATCCTCCTTTATTCAAATGGTCTGAAAAATAGAACCAATTCAGAAGAGTTACAGTAAGTCTCCACTTAGCTTGAAGTTTTCTGCGTGCACTTCAGACCAGCCAAATCCTGTGGTCAAAATATATCTTTTATTTCTAACACCACTGATCTAATAAATATGTACAGTCTCCCCAGAATTGTTGTCCTGTGTTATCAAAGATCACAGCCTAAAGGAATCTGTTGGGATCTATTCTTCTAAGCATGTCTGCAAGTTCTTTTCAGATATCTGCTAAGCATAGAGAATTTTCTAAACTCTTTTAAAGATAAGGTGTGGGCAATTCTATGTGGGAACTGTCATATAACACATTGTAAAACTTTTAGAAGTTTAAAATGCTTCACTGTATCAAAAGTTTAGAAAGATAGGAGATTTGGGAAAAGGAATGTGTTAGTTTGCTTTCAGTAAAGACAAAAGGAAGGGCCAGTAAGTAATGCACACTAAAGCTACTAAAGGATTAAAAAGTGCAAAATTATATATAAAATAATATTATCTTACAGTATTTATGTCCTCAGCCCTAATGATTTTATATATTTTATGGTTTTTATGTGTACAACTGCAATGTATGTAATACTGAAAGTAATGTTATTTTGATAAAAAATATTTCACAAAATTACAATTTAAGAATCATTCAATATTTAGAGATAATAAAAAATGCATGTAGCAATAGAATTTGTCCTTAGTTGCTCATAAACCCAGCATCTAAGCAAAATAATGAACTTCAGTGCAAACTGAAGATAAAATTGAATTTGTTTGAATGCAAGGTCCTCAAGTAGCCCAGTGAAGCAGTAGAACTGAAACCAGCTATTGTGCATATATTAAGATGTCATCGAGAGAACTTGCTAAAACTAAAAGTGGAAGAAACTATCAATGAATTCTGCTTAGGAGTGAATAAAGTAAAAAGCAAGAAATCCAAAGAAAAATGTTATTTAGTTTTCTTAATTGGTGCTGATCAAACACAGAATAAGAATTTAAAATTGCTATTTCTCAAAACATATTCAGAATTAAATATTAAGGCCTAACAGTTTGGGTTTTTTTTCTCTTTCTTTTTTGTACTGTGGGAGGATCATAGCCTAGCTCTTACTGAGTCCCAGCCCAGCCCACAGTGCTCTTTTTCTTTTTTGTGCTCCAAAATTTACGTATACAATCATGTTGCTGTAGTGGAAAAGCTAAGAAAAGTACATGCAAGAGGGAGTAAAGAAAGCAGCCTTCCTGTTCTCACTTCCATCAAATAAATGCTGTTGTTTGTTAGGCCAGAGGAGGAAATTCAGACTGCATGCAACATTTTCACCCAAACCCCTCTTCAAAAGTACTAACTTAGTTAGCAGAGTTCAAGTCATTCTGCCAAAACACTGTATCCTTGGTGCTCCCAGATAATCAGGCACAAAATATATTCCTGTACGTATAACTGGATTCTGAAATAAGTACTTATTGTAGTATAAAATACACTTGGGTAGCATTTTCAACGCAGCACTTAATCCAGCTGCAATCTGTATGAGAACCTCGGAATTCATCAAAAGAGTGTTATGTCTGCAAAAACAGATTTGCCAATGTAAAATAGGTCTTGAAGTATTTAACAGAGATAACACGTCCAAAACATAAGTACTTCCACAATTAAATGAAAGGTGCAGAAGCTTCAATAAACTAAATCTGAAACACTACCTATTTTATTGAAGTATCTAAGAGAGACCAATATTTACTAGAAAAGAGCTGAACCTTATCAAAAAGTGAGGAAGAATATCTGCACTCAGAACATGGCTTCCACAATGCCAATTATTTTAATGTGACTAAAGCACTCTCAAGACATAGACTGGTAGAAGTATTTTATTTGGGTTTTAAAATGAATTTCTAAAGTCTATGAAAATTATTCTAACAATTAATTATCAAAAAAACTGCACCTCATTGCAAGACATAACAGAAAAATTCTGAATAGATTTCCAATTGCCAAATTGGCTTAAGAACTAAGTTAAATCTGGAACTTTTGGAACTTCTACTGTCTTTCTGAGATTTCAAAATTTTGCGAAGCTTTACTTACAGAGACACTTATTCCCATTTGACCACTTAAGGTGGTGTTTTTCTGCCATCTTTGCCAAAGAGATTGTAAACTAAGGAAAGCACATTCAAGTACAAAAAAAATGTGCTAAACAGGTGCCTAATAAGATGCCTCATTGAGTGTATATATATATATATATAAATATATATATACTTTCCCTTACATCTGAAATGAAACATTTAATAGTATATGAACCAGATGTTTTCAGCATGGAAAATTGTAGAGATTTTACACAAATACCAAAATTGAATGGCATAGCATCCTTTTTCTGTTTAGACAGTATCAAAATTCTTCAGTGCTAGGTGTCTGATCTGTGTAACCACTTAGAGCTGCCTCCTAACTATGCAGTTTTTTAAATCTGTTGGCTCTTATTTCCCTGTAACAACTGCCAGATGATCAGAATACTTTGCATGATTATTATATACTTCTTTTTTAATACCCATCAGCTGAATAGGCAGATTTCTACTCAGTGTGATGCATCCTGTCCTGAAGCTTTTGAAAATGCTAAGGCCCTTGCCTGCAGTAAAGCTCTGTCTTTTCTCTTCCTCCCCTATCTTCAATGCAGACAACCACCCCTGACCAAACTCAAAACCATGATAGAATTTACTTAAAGAGAAAGAAAATCTCTTTCCCCCCAGGGCCAGCTCTACCGCAAACGGAGTCAATGGAAGTTTTGCCAATGACCTCAGTAGAAGCAACACTCTCCTAAACTTCCTTTCTTCTAGCAGGCCAATAAACTTCTTATCTGCACAATGACTGCCACATATTTGGACCACATATTTTTGCCCACAGTTAGACTAACTGATCACTGGGAAAAGTTACATAGCCATAAATTCTGAAAGCATTTGACAGGGCTTTTAGGCATACAATCCTCTGCAAATCAGCAGAAGTTCTGCAGCTGAAACCTGACATTTGCTCTGGAAGTGATACTGAGGTACTATTTTCTTCTACATAGTATGACTGTTAGCAGACATATGGGTTTTTATAGCAGAATAATGAACAAAAAGTAGACATCGTTTATTTGTAATATGTGCTATTGAGCATCTGAATTAATGGAACAGAATTTGTGGATGGCTGGCATGTTCAGGGAAGCAGAAAAACATTACGACTTATAATTCAAGCTTTGACATTTATATTTAGGAATGGCTGAGACAGAAGTTTGATGCATTGCTGGTTTTGCTGTCTCTTACACATTTCAATACTAATTTCTACTTGGAGGAGGGAGAACAAATATCCACGTTATGTGCATAAGTACAGTGTAGACAAATTAAGGCAAAGCTGCTTTACAAACAGCTTACCTGAGTGTGGATGGAAAAGGACATCACGGAGGGAGATTCCAGTTGGATGCAGTCTTTTCTGAATGGAGGAATCAAAAATGCAATTGTGATGGAGTTCTGGGATGATCACATCTGCTCGTTAGCGGCTGGACATCTATCTCTCTTTACACAGAGCTACTGAGCAGCCATCATTTACATTAAAACTCTCAGTGCATTAGCAACAGTTGACCTTGCAACCTTAGTTTAAATGCTTCGCATCACATTACTTTCCTTTTGAGTCATCTACTTTCCTAATATTTTACAATAATGCACTTCAGGACTGTCACTCATTTCTGGCTTCAATTCTGGAAAATGTTTCCATTCAAGAAAACACTCACTGTGTGCTTTAATTTTACTTATCTCCTTAAATTAAAATGAAGCATGCTGTTACCGTTTGCTCACTATAGAGATAGACTGAAAACACATTCATGGGCTTCTGTGTTCTGGGCTCTGAATGATGGCAGTTATTTTTTCCAGTCTGTTTCAAACAGAAGAACTAATGTAATAATAAATGCATTGAAATTAAATCCTAATAAAGGGTCTTCAGAAGAATGCATATATCCATGTTCCCACTTAAAAAAAAGGTTTATTATACTTGAAAAAGATATTTGAAGCATTCCAGCTTTCTAAAGCATTGCAGTATACATTTGCAATAGCTTGTTACCCATTACAGAATAGATTTAATTATACTTTCTCTGTAGTAGAATTACAGTTACACATGTTTTTTTGCTACTGATTGGAATGTCAGTAATAATTTAATTAGATATTATGACAGTTTCCATGGCTTGTATGTTAGCACAGTTAAATTCTCTCTGTAAACTAATTTTGAGAACAAGTGTTTCTGTTCAAAATCTTTTACAGTGGAAATGTTTCAAAGGTAGAAAAAGTTAATTACAAGGCTTATTTCCCCTTCTAAATCCTCGGAAGAAGCAAGAACATTTTCCATGGAAACATGGCAGTCACTGAAATGTCAGAAAGGCACTAACTGTAGAACACTGAGAGGTATATGAAAGTGTATGAAATTTTAACTGATTTGCAATCTAAGTTAAGTGGTACTATTTATTTATATAACTATAGCGACCATCAGTGTGCAGAAGATATGCTTTTTAGTATGTGGTTTTCTTGTATTGCAAGAACATTGAATGGCTGTATTATATTTAATTAAAAGCAATAGTGGGCCTACCCAGATGTTAAAAGGGCTTGATCTGAACAGCGTGTTGACATCAGATGAATAGGAGAGGCCACCTGCTAGCTCCACTTTTGGCTTTGTGGATGATTTGCATTCCTGTGGCCTGTTGCTCTGCATGATTGCTCTCAGCACTTCACAGCCACATGAACTGTTTAACATCATGGATACCTTCCAGCCGAGCAGGCTATCTCCTTTTGTAACATCAGTGCAAAAGAAAGAATGACCACTTGCATGATTTTGATGGGTAGAGCATGATGTTTTCACTTAGCATATAACACATCAAAGAGGAGGAAATGCTTTTCTATAAACTGGATTAAGATAAAAATTAATCCGCTCTTGACTAAGAGCGCTAACAGACCCTTTTTTTCTCATTCTGAAAGATAATGCACATAATTTGAATCTGAGTACAGTACAGTTCAGACTCTGCATGGTATCCTTGTCTTTTCATTTAAACACAGAATGTTTCTAGAGCAAATATATAAAATTTAAATACTTTATTAAATGTGTTCTGTCTGAACACTGAGAATCCATTCAGAAGCATAAGTATATTCATGAGCACAAATGCAACTATTAGACTGCATGTGCTTTGTAACTATGAGACTGCCAGTATACTCCTGATTTTTTGTCATCTTTTTAAAATACTATAAATATTTTAAAGTTAGTGGCAAGAAAACTGGAATCAGGGGAGAAAGAAATCATTACAGCATTTTTCCAATAGGTAATATTGAAAGACAAAAGAAAAAATTTAGATCTATGTTTCCATATATTGTCCTCCCTTAGAGAGTATACCTGCCACATAAGACCCTGTAAAATTTTCTTACATGCTTCCAACTTGCAGGTTCTTGTATCATCACTCAAGCAGCAGAAGGATGCCATTAAGTAAAAATAGCAATAGTTATTTTCCAGATTTCTTTATATTTGCAATCTACATTTATTTTTGCAGTGATGAGTTGACTTCATCCCAGAAAGCTCTTCCTGATATTTCCTTGTAGTTTTACACATCACTATTAAATAATGTATATAGCAGATATAAAAATGTGTCCTGCTGCAGTGTGATAAAAGATATACTCAGTTAAGCTCTAGAAGTAAATCTAACAGTTACTTTAAGTTTTAGTAGACTGCTGAAAAATGCACTTGCTTTTGTGTTTGATACATATTTTTCATTATGCAGTATGATGATATAAAGTACAAGACAGAAAAATAAAATATTAATGCACAACAGATTTATATATAACATGCACAATAATTCATTTCTAACTTGATTTTAAAAGATTTTTAAAACTTTGAACAGTTTGAATCAACTTTTTGCTATAACCAGACAAAGCCTTCTTGTCAAATCACTTAGTTACCTAAGAGACAGGGTAAGTGAGACTAAAGCAGAATTTATATTCCAACTCTAAAGTACAGATTTTCTGACTCCTTACTCAGCTAACTGCACTATATTAAAGTCCTATGAATTCATATGTGCTTATGATTTCAAAGTTGCTCATACACTGTAAATTTTATTTCTCAGTATATCCACAGATGACTCCACCTTAATGCTTAGAGTGCAGATATTTCATTTTGAATTCCAGAATATAAAGTGGACCTAGCACTGTTGAGAAATGTGGCTTCAGTTCCATAGCTTGACTGAAAGCGTTTGGGTCTGAATCTAACAGTGTTTCTAAACTACCAGACTTCAGTGGTTTCAGGGAACAGTAGCTGTCAACTTCTTCTGCTTAATTAAAGGTTTTCATTGCCTGGTTAGAAGTTTTCTAGTTCGTGGCTGTGATGAAGAAAATCAATAACTTCATGGCCTGCTGATTGCTATTATCCCTGGAAAAACTATGGTGATGGCTAGGGAATTTTTTGCAGTTAAATACAGAGGCCCAGCTCTGTTCAGCCATGATGTGGACCACTAATACTGGTTAAATTGCAGGTACTTGGCTGTTTTGGTTTTCTTGAAAGAAAAAAATTACCCCCAGTTTCCAAGTTGTGTAACACCATGAGAAAAGTATCTCTAATCTGTAATTAAGCATCAAAAACTTTAAAAGGGATAAAGCTGAAGATAATCTCTCACCTACATCATTTTAATTTGAGGTGATCAGGGCAGACCAAGACATCTGCAACAGTTTTGACAGCTTTCACAGGGCCTGCAGAAGACCTATACTTCTCTAGACTGACAATGAGGGGATGATATCGCAAATGGTACCCCGGTTTTTCTAAGCAGGCATGTTAGGCTTAGGCAACTGAATCCCAAGAAAGGTATTTAGGCTCCTATGATAGCACTTATCTAATCACCAGAGTCTAGAGAGTGTTATAATGCACTTTGTGCCGGAGCTGGGAACAGCTTTTCCATCTCTGTGGACTGCATTAGCTATGTCTTCACTGGCTACTACTAGAGTGCCACTCGTGCCTAGCACAAATGGAGACAATTGCACGTAGACACATAAACTCAGGTATCTCAGTCATGCACTGAACCTTTTACTGAATTATGATATTTCCCTGTACTTTCACTGCAATCAGTAAAACTATAAGGATTTACAGAACATATTGCTACAAATGCAAACGTTGCAAACCACCTAATTGAAAGGTGACTATGGAAGCCAGATATTATTGGGCTTCAGCAGAAACTGCAGTTATTTATGCACAGCTCCATAGCATCAGGGAAGTGCAGAGAGAACAGAACATACTGGTATTCCCCCACTGAGCTGGCTTGCAACACTGGGTTTAAGTAAGAGCTAATATAGCTCATGTCCATCATGCTTCTGGAGGGGCCCTGCAGTCCTAAAAAAGCTAAAGGACTTTAGACTGGCAGCAAAGTTTAATATGTACTGCAATTTGTATCTTTTAGAATCCTACATCACTTCCCCATCATAACTGTGTGTTAACTGCCATTACATCCAAGTATATGAAGTAATAAATAGGTCCCAAGTGCCAAGTAAATGCTAAAAAAAATCTAAGGCATTTCTTCTCCATGTGGGAACCATCTCTAGTGAACTATACTTCTGTAAAAGGAAAGTTATTACTGTTGTTCTACAAGTGTTTTCCTTCACTAGAAAGCTGCTATGGAAAATGACAGAGTTTACTCTTTTGTTGAGTGCTCTGTGAATGCTATATGCTTTCTCCAGATACAGCTTTGCAGATGGAAATGTTTGAGGTGAGGCTGTATGCTTTACTGAGTTGTGACCTGCTACAACATGAGTTTTCTTCTCAGCCTAATTCTCTCTGCTTTGCACTACTCAGGTGCTGCAAAATAGATGCTGGACTAGCTGGTCTATGCAAATTTAAATTCTCCTACATGCATGAATTTCCATGTCATGGTCATGGTCATGGAAAAGGACTGAAAAGCTGGGTACTTTCAGCCATGAAAAAGAGGTGGCCTTTCCCTGAAGAGGTGATAGTCCAGAGCATTCCTGAACTCCACTGATCCCTATATCTTTGGGCACAGATTTGTGGAATTTTAAAGCAGCACTAATTTCCACCACAGTCAAAATAGTTTCTGCTGAACCTCAAGAACACTAAAAGTGACAAAGTCATCTTTGCCACCCATGCATGACAGTGGCTTATGTTTAATCAGCACTAAGTGAGGAATTTAAGTGAAAGAATAAGATTATATAAATTTCACTTTAAAAACAAACTAGATTATCACCCTTTTGACCATATCAAGGAGACAGCTTTATGATAATATCGCTAAATATATCCAGAACCAGATAAGGAATTGATAGTGAATGTTTTTGTTGTTATAGCAAATGGAGTGGTAAGGCATGATGATAACTACTGCTATGCACTCCTATTGTATATATATAATGATGGGGTTGTGAGTCACACACTCTTCAGTGCTTATCTTTGTCTATTTTTAAGCAAAGTGTTAATTGAGTGCAAATGTGTCTGATTCTGTGATGCAAAGAACTGTTCTTTGTTGACAGTCCTTAGTCTCTTGATTGCTTGCTTGGTATTGGCCAGCTGTGATCTTGAGTGATGAAATACCTTAAAATATGAACTGCACTTTCTCCAAAGTATGCATTTTGCCTTCAATATGGTGAAGCAATCAAACACTTAGATTTGGCTTACAGGAAGAGAACAACTTTGCTATAAAAAGTACTGGGGGGCCTCAGTTTAAAGAAAGTGAGGATGCAGAGGAATGTTAAAAGCAGACACTGTTATCACTCCCTTTGTGTATGGAGTTTACATTCACCTATAGTTGCTTCAGATCTTCCCTCTCTAACCTTGAAAAAGCCTTTCATAAGTATAGTGACTTAATTTAAGGAAGGGGTAGCACTGGGGGAAGACAGAAAATGGAGTATCCCCATCTCTTTGCAGTAGTTTTCAGAAAATATATAGCTAACCTTCTGGACTCCATGAATGTTTTAAAAGATCTGTCTTTTTGGCAGATTCTAAACTAAAACTAAAGGAAACCCACACAACTCCCTACCTTCGACTTACCTCTCTCCATCTGAAGGAAAAAAAATCAGGATAGTTTCATGTATGTTCCTGTGTTCGGAACATTAGAAAATTTACTTGACTGAGAAAGGGCCTCTTTGTATCTTTCCACAATCAAAATCTCAAAATCTCAGGACCTTCCTGCTTACAAAATAAACGTAAAGAACTGGTATCAATTTTTCCAACACCCCCTTTCCCTCCCAAACCCATGCTTAGGTGAGAAATGAAGCCCACTGAAGTCTGGCTTCCCTGGATCCAGAATGAGGTCACTGGGGCATTAATTTCCACAGATCTACTCAAAAGGGATGCAAATTCACAGGACTGAGCACTCCTTAAGCGCGTGCCCCATACAAAGAAAACACCTCTTCCATTAATGACTTATTACTGCTATTTTCTCTTTAGAGTATTCTCTGAAGTATCTCACATTTCCTTTGTGTTCTTGAAAAAATAAATGCAATGATCATATTTGTAGCTCACTTGGAATCCAAAGGGATTCTTGCTTCCTAGCTCTTCTGCAGTACTAATCAGTTGTTCCCAGCTCTCTGACCTGTCTCTTCCCTTCATTTCATGCCACTAGAAAAGACCAAAGCTGCCTGTGATTTTCTCCACCTGAGAAGTATTCAGTTCCCTTATTCTCTGACTTGTATTTCTTACCTGCTGACGTTGAGAAAGTTTTCTCCTGACTTAAGCATTTTACTGGATACTCTTACTACTGTCTTCCTTCAACCCAAAAGGTGGCTCCCTCCAGCACCTTGCTCACTAGTGCTTTGAGAGATTCACTGGTGTGTGCACAGTGAAAATACTGGAAATTGGTTGTCATGGGAAGAAGTTAGTCCAGCCCCTATCTCCCTGCACTGTGAAAGACAGGCATTTAAAAAATGAGTAGATTATGCTCTTGAATAAATAAGTCAGTGGTCAAGCGAGTGGGCAAACTTTAAGTTGTATACATCCAAGTTGCAGACTTTCACACACATGGCATATTTATATGCTTATATGAGGCTCCATCTTGCACCAGGTAAGATGGCATCAACAATACAGGTAGAAAAAAAAATAGTATTTGATATTTTTCTTGTCTGTCTGCATATCTTTAGTTATAGCAGAAGATAGCTCTAGACATTGCTTAGGGAGTTCACCTGAGATCATAACGGGTTTGTTTCTATTGTTCCTGGCAAGAACCAGTAGGAAATAAAATAATTCAACAGTGGGTATAGCACAGGTAGGCCATACCTAAGTTTCTTGAAAATGGTGGCTGCAAAGAGGGTAAATAAGGAAAAGGAAAAAGAAAAGGAAAAGCAAAAGGGAAAGGAAAAGGAAAAGCAAACAGAAAAAAAGGAAAAGAAAAAAGGGGTTAGAAATGGAGCATGCTATTCTTTTTTCTTCTAAAATGAGCTCTGGAAAAACAAGACTGCTGTCAAGATTGCACTCTCAACCTACAGAAAAGAGCCTGGACTGCCAAAGTCAGGATCATTTTCCATCTCTAAGCCTCCTGTAATATTTTAGTGAAAACAACACAGGAAAACACCCACTGAAAAAAGCAACTGGTACTGAGTTTGAAAAAAATAAATTTAGAATTCTGTGATCAGAAAGAAATGTTATTCCTAAACCACTTTATTGTGGTTAATTACCCAGTAGAAATATGTTACCGCTGAGGATTTGATTTTTTCCCCTTTTTCCTAGTTCTGTGCACATTAGCAAGTACCCTGAATCTGGACTATCTCTTCTTGAAGCATGATTATGGTTATCTACAGTCCTGAAGAACTGCACTCTTCAGAGTTAAGAGCAGAGCAAAGGTCAATGGAAGCTCAGCTCATGATGTTTTACAATCCAGCTTTTTCTTCAGTGCACAGCCTGAGGAAGTCCAAGCTGTAGTGTTTCAGCCTCATGAATGTCTTTTGGCATTCACTTCAGCTTGTATTTAAAGCTGAATAACTGTTTTAAAGGGTACTTGAATTCAGTGTCCTTTGTAGTGTACTGATCTGCGTCTGTTTAAGAGGTGTTCCATGTGCTTTTGGCAGATGATATTTCCAGCCATTCTTAATGTTTAGAAAGGCCAATTTTCTGAACTGCCTGCTGCTGTGTATGCTGTAAATCAAATTTGGGCTTTTGACATTATGGATAAATTCAGTATTTTAGATGTTCTTTGCTGTGAAAATAACAATGAAAATAAAATACCCCTCCAAATTATAAATAGTGAGGAACCAATATAAAGAAATACAGGTTTAATGTTTTTATAATTTCTCTTTTAAAATTTGGATTTTTCTTTATTTTTTTTCTTTTTGACACTGGTGGAAACCAGAAAAATCAGTTTTGCCTGCAGCAGTATGGGAATCCTCAGGCCCAAAATATATCATTACAAAGGAGCAACACTGTTAATTTTGGGTAAGCAAAAACACCGGAAGATTCTCAGAAAGAGACATGGAGTGCTCATGAGCTTACAGATTTTGACACTCCTGACTGCCACATGGAAGACATGAACTCAAGACAGAAAAGCTGTTTCACCTTGCTGCATTATGCAAAATGAATAGTTGAATAAGTAAGATGGGGTGATATACTAGAATTCCCTTCTTTTTCTTTATGGTTTCCTCATTAGAAAATAAAAAAAGAAGCTGTTGTGACAGCATGACATGGAGCTTGAAATTGAGAGGGCCTGGAGCTGCTTTTGTTTATGTTCACATTAAACCACTTGTTAGGCAATTACAGCAGACACACAGCTATTCTAGAAAGGCACAGGTCACAGTCCCATGTGCCTGTCAATCCCATACAAAATTTGTATAATTTCATATTTCATATCTGTACAAATGTCTCATGAACTATAGCGCTTATAGATATCAGGCATGTATGTTTATGAACCTGAATCACTGCTCAGATGGACAAAGAACTGGCTGGATGGCCGCATGCAAAGAGTTGTGCTCAATGTCTCAATGTCCAGCTGGAGCCCAGTAATGAGTGGTGTCCCTCAGGGATCGGTGTTGGGACCGATCTTGTTCAACATCTTAGTTGGTGACATGGACAGTGGGATTGAGTGCGCCCTCAGCAAGTTTGGTGATGACACTAAGTTGGGCCATCGAAACACTGGAGGGAAGGAATGCCATCCAGAGGGACCTTGACACACTTGTGAGGTGGGCTGATACCAACCTGATGAAGTT
>JANRGW010031834.1:0-20683 GCA_024733675.1 Psilopsiagon aymara | reverse complement strand
AGGCTGACTGCTCTGTAGTTCCCTGGGTCATCCATTTTCCCCTTCTTGAAAATGGGGGTTATATTTCCCTTTTTCCATTCATTGGGATCTTCACCTGACTGCCGTGATTTTTCATTAAAGAATTGTATTTTTAAAAGATGTGCAGTACCTGATGTGAGCTGCAAGTTGCCTTATAAAACTAACAGTGATATTTAGTAGAAGTACTAGTCAGTACCCCTTCTAGTCTAATGAGTAAAGAGGGGTTTCTTTTGTTGGATGTAGAGGGGTTCTTGTGTGGGATTGTGAGGGAGGGTAGAATTCTTCTGGTTAAAATGGTCTGTGTTCTGTATAAGCTACTGATGAGATCTGATTTTTCTAGGTGTTGCTGAAGGTGTTGTATCAATACAAGGAAAAGCAGTACATGGCTCCTAGAGTTCTGCAGCAAACACTGAATTATATCAATCAAGGAGTATCACATGCAGTCACCTGGAAGAACCTGAAACCACATATTCAAGTAAACCATTTTTGGGGTTTAATGCTCAAGTGACTCAGTAGTACATTAGTCAGTTTGTATGGTGTTTCTAGCCTTGCTACAATTCAGTTCTTGGGGATCTATGTTATAAATTACTGGTGTAAAGAGTTTAAGCCTTTTTGATGAAGGTTATTCTGGTACATGAGCAAAGCTGGGTGATGGCCTTTTTTTTTCTTCTCAGTCCTTTGTGTTTTAATATATGCAGGATTACAGTGTAACACAGGAATGCAACTAGTTTGGAGATAGTGTTACCTATTGAATTTATGGCATTGAATTATCTTCACATACTGTTATCCAAAGCAAATGTAATAGCTTGCGCTGCATTGCAGCTCTGCCTTAACTTAGATGATTCCTTTTTGTAAGGTAGCACTGCAATGTCCAAATGTATTTTATGTGAGGAAGTGGTTGGGTGGCAAAATCTGTGAAATGCAGGACAAGAGTATAAAGATTGATTGTGTGGTTTTAGCCTGTTTTCAACTCCTTTTTTTTTTTATTGCAGGGAATTATCCAAGATGTTATTTTTCCGTTGATGTGCTATACAGATGCTGATGAAGAGCTCTGGCAAGAAGATCCATATGAATATATTCGCATGAAATTTGGTGAGAATTTGGAATCTTCTCATGTGAAAATATGGCTTCACCCAAAGACAGGAGTAGGGTTTTTTTTTTTGAAAATAGGGTTGGCTTTAATCTTCAAAATAGAAGAAGATAAAACCAGTTCATATTGGCCAACTAATATAGCTTCATATAGCTAACTTCTGAATATAATGGTGGAAATGACAGACAACATAGTCAACAGATGTTTCTGCTCTTGAAAAAGTAGCTAATTTTGATAGTTACAAGGTTTCTGTTATAAGTCAAAACAGTCCATGTCTTGCTAACAATAATTGCATGAGTATAATGTTGTTATAAGTTTATGCTTTACAACAGCTAGTATTTCAAGCCCTGGAGTTTTTACGATCTTAAGGAAATTCACACGTGGAACAGTTCAGACAGATTTACCATAATGGCAAATGAAACATTATGGAGTAAGCCTAGCATTTCAGATTTGTCTTTTGTGGCTTGCTACTTTGTTGCTGAGGTTTACTGGAAGTCTATGCAGCCTTTTCAGAATGGGGAAGAAGAAAGATAATTCGATCTTCCTGAACAAATTCTTCCCTCTGCTAGAACTTTTCTGTGTCTAGAACAAGAAATCTTGATGGGCTTGGGAGTTTCTTATCCCTCAAGTTAGAGGCAGACCTGTAAACAGTACAAGTATTATACGAGACTCGTATAATCCTCTTCTGCAGAGAAATAAGAAACTGAGCATTTTAAACTCAATTATGTGTGCTTGCCTGCGCTGCAAAATAACATGTGTGTCAATGCTTCTACCGTTAAAAAAGATTTATCTTAAGGAAGGCAATTTCACATCACACATGGAGAGAGTCAGTGATCACAAAAAAGTTGAAACATGTATTGGGGATCTTCATCCATGTGTAGCTGTTGTTTGGGATGGAATATCTGTTGTAAGAAAGGATGATTAATGACCTGAGGAAAGAAAAAAAAAGGAAAATTGTTGCTCTTTGGTTTCATATTAAACCATTAGATTACATTAGGATCATGAACTGTAGTAAAGGACCAAGTTTCATAGCTGTTACATGTTTATTTCACAGATGTATTCGAAGACTTCATTTCTCCAACAACTGCTGCTCAGACATTATTGTTTACATCATGTAGTAAAAGGAAAGAGGTAAGCTATTCAAGGATTTTACTTAAATACAGCATTAGCTTGTAGCTCTAATTTATATTCTCCCTTTGCTAATAGACCTACTAATGAAAGTTTTACTCTTCTGCTCTATGTCATATCATAGCACTTTAAAATTTATAATTTCTCTTGAATTTATTTTGCACTGGCCATTATGTGATTTTTGTGTTTGCCAGTTGCCGTAGGACCTGCCTATCAAGAATGTTGTGTGTTGATAATAAAGACCTCAGACATTCTCCAAATTCCAGACTTGCAGAAGATTATTAGCGATTTAAGCATTTCAGAGCACCAATAATGATACTTGAGATGACTGATTGAAATACTTTGACTAACTTGACATGTAATTTAGGTCTTGCAGAAGACAATGGGCTTCTGTTATCAGATCCTTACGGAGCCAAATGCTGACCCTCGTAAGAAAGATGGTGCTTTACATATGATTGGTTCTTTGGCTGAAATTCTCCTAAAAGTAAGCACAACAGATATGGTGGTTATCTTGGTTCTTGCCTGCCGTCTTTCCTTTCTTTTACATATAGTGTCTTAGGAGAAATGGGAATAGCTCTGTGAGTTTACAAGATTATGAACCACTACCGTATTTTTTTTTTAAAGCTGTTGCCCTGAATTGGTTTTGTTCTGTTGTCAACTTAATTACACAAGTTTTGTTAGGTCGTGTACGAGTGCAGGTCATTGTTTTAAGCTCTTTGCTTTTAATAAGAATTGCTACACCATTTCCTGGATTGCAGTTGATTGCATTTGTTTTTTGTGAAAGAAAGGAAGGAGGGGAAAAAAATCAATTCAATGAGAGGCTATTGATTTAATGAGAGCTTTTCTGTGTATAAAAGAGAGGAAATTAGAAGGGAGTGAAATTAGCAACCTTGCTCAATTAGAGTGGTAGCAGAAAAGATGCGAGGCATGGACTTGTATTTGGACCATGGCTCTGAGAAGCTACCCTGACCAGTTTTGCTTTCATACCAGAGTACTGTACTGCCAAGCAAAAGGTGTCTGTAGGAGACAAAAAATGACAGGAAAGAAGTGTCACTATTTTGACTGAAAATTCTAAAAGTCTCTGTAGGATCTGAGTTTCATTATAATATGGAATTTCACTGTTGCTTAATGCAGTTTAATAAAGGAGAAAGCTAGAAGTCTGAGGGTTTTGTTATACTCTCACACTTTGTATGTGACTTTTTTTACTGGTTTAGAAATGCATTTTTATATGGGTTTTAAACTAATGCATTTCTATTCATATTCTAACAGAAGAAAATATATAAAGATCAGATGGAATATATGTTGCAGAATCATGTGTTCCCTCTCTTCAGCAGTGAGCTGGGTTACATGAGAGCACGGGTAAGAAAGCTTAAGATTTACTGTTAAGACACTGCTCCAACTGTTGAGTTCTGGAATATGCTTTATATTTTTCCCCTCTTAAAAAAAAATGCTCCTTTCTGCACCTTTTCTGTAATAAATTGTATGCTTATTTCTATTATCAGTCTTTATGTGTGATTACAGATAGCTACTGTGCAGCTTTCAAATGGCTATGGAATTGTGTGCATAGTTCCCCATCTGTGTCTGGTGGTATGGTCTGTTTGTGTTTTGCATTTAGACTGTACTGCTCACACAAAACCTGTGGCCAAAGATGAACTTGAGATCATAGTACTGGCTTAGTGATGTCTGAGAGACAAGCCTCCCACTGGCCAGCCTCCATACTCTCAAACATCTTCGTCTGTTAAAAACTTTTCCAGTATCTTTATTCAGCAGTAGTTGTACTTCAGTTTAATACCTTCTGTAGGTTTTATTGGTACAAGTAGTCAATAATCCCATTTGTACTTTTTGTAACTCTGAATTTGTTCAACGTGTTTGGTTTTTTTTTTTTCAGGCTTGTTGGGTTCTTCATTATTTTTGTGAAGTCAAATTTAAGAGTGACCAGAATCTGCAGACAGCCTTAGAACTCACAAGACGGTGTCTGATAGATGATAGGGAAATGCCTGTGAAAGTGGAAGCTGCAATAGCACTTCAAGTTCTGATCAGTAATCAAGAGAAAGGTAGCTCTCTTTTCTTAAAGCTGCAGCAGGTTCTAATGGAATAGGCATTAATATTGCAGTGCTCAGGGAGACTTGTTCTCTTCTTTCCTGATGATAATTGGCTACTTAAAATTGTCATTTGTAATCACTTACTGTAATTTTCCAACTGGAAAATTTTATATTACTATTTCATGGTACAACAAATCCCGTTTTACAGCACCTGATCATTGAATCAGAAATACAGCGGCAGTACAGGGATATCTGTCAGCATATATTCAACCGTATTAAAATTTATTTGTTTTAAAAAAAGTTGTCTTTATCCTGTCAGGCTTTCCGTTGCTCAGTATTCCTGAAGCTGGCATAAAAGCCACAAAGCAAACATAAATTCTGTATCAGATTCTTTGTCTAATTTGACAAAAATGCGTATATACCCCTTCCTGTTCAATTAGAATTTGCATTGATTAGTAATCCTGCATTTCATAAAGACTGTAGAACTCTGATTTTTATATTTCAGTTATGATCCTTTTGGTAGATTTAAAAATTGTTCTGAATATTAGTAATGCTGTAATGTCTTATACTACCCATGGTTTTGGCATATTGATGCCAAAGCACTATAAAGTATATATTGACTTTCTTATTCTGATACTGTAGTTTCGTAAAAATGTAAATTCAAATATTTCCACTTGGTTTACAGCTAAAGAATATATTACTCCATTCATTAGACCTGTAATGCAAGCTTTACTTCATATTATAAGAGAGACTGAAAATGATGATCTTACTAATGTGATTCAGAAGATGATCTGTGAATATAGTGAAGAAGTTACCCCAATTGCAGTAGAAATGACACAGCATTTGGTAAGAATTTCTGGTGACTTAGGAAGATGTTTAGTATGTGAAGGATGGGTATTTAAAAGTAAGATAGTTGTCCATCAATTAATACCTGTTGTTTCTCCAGTCTAAGTGCAGTGATACAAATAATTTTCTTCTACATTTAGGCTGTGTTTTCTCAAAAGTGGCTTCATAACTTGAGCTAAATGGAAATTTATTAGAATGATTATAGAACTCTGAGAAATCTTTGTATTTTTTCACTGTATTGATAATGAATTTCTTTGGCACATTTTAAATAGTCTCTACAAATGTGACTTAGGTTTTCTGTTTTAAAACGAGAATTAAAAAGCAGATTTTCAGTAAATATATCTGGTGTGAAAATAAATATGTTGTATGTAATGTGAGAATAAAATCGATTCTGCAGGAGAAATTCAGAGCTTGAATAGCCATATCTAGCAAGTTGTACCAATGTTTTCAAAAACAGAGGTCAGCTCAGTGCTTCTTTATTGAAGGCCCTTGCCTTGGAGATTAAATTGTTTTCATGTCCTCTCTGGGAATGCCTAAAAAGTGGTCCAGTCTAGTTCAGCTAGCAATTAAACCTTGTGTCAGAAAAACCTGCTCCAGAAAACATACTCTTTTGCTTGCAAAGTGATGTCCTTTATATCATCTTATACGTGAACAGATAAATGATGACACTTTAAAGGGCTTAACATTCAAATTTTATCAATCTTGAAAACAAACTCTGGAATGGAGTAGTCAACTTCTAATGTTCACGTACATTTTCTTAGCATATGTCCTCCTTAAATTGTATAGAGTACCAGACTTGCACAATCTCCAAGCATGTCCTTGTTAAATGATGTATATATGAGCTGTTTTGCTGTTGCATGCAGGCAATGACATTTAACCAAGTGATCCAGACTGGACCAGATGAAGAGGGCAGTGATGACAAAGCAGTGACAGCAATGGGAATCTTGAATACTATTGATACCCTTCTTAGTGTAGTTGAAGATCACAAGGAAGTAAGTAGAAATTACATATTAGCAATATGTATTGTCGAAGACACTGGAAGTCTTCTGTAGTTCCTGTGTACCTGGACATTGTTATCTGAAAAACTATCCTATTGGCCAAAGAAACTTAAAAGAGATAGCAGTGAAGTACTTATGCAACAGAGTTGTAACAGAGTGGGTCGTATTTATGACGCAATACATGGAGTATTAAAGCGTAAATATTGCCACGGTATTTCCCACAAGAATATAGGTCCTTGTTCAAATGGGAAACTTGTCTCTTAACAGATGGAACTGTCAGCTCAGCTGGAAGAACCCATTTGGTTTGATGAAGTCTGCCTTTCAAAGAAAAGAGATAAAATGCCAGTTAGCTTTGAACATTGACTCTGCTGCCTTAGTTTGCTCTCTGCAGCAGAATTAATGTCTGTAAATACAGCTGTTGTGGCTGTGCTAAATGATAGGGTTTTTACATGCCTAATCTGCACTGTGGGATTAAAACACTTGTCGCTTAGTTTTATTGTACTGAATGGACTGACTTCTGTCCGTAGTACAGCTTGTTTGAAAGACGCTGATTGAAATCCTTCTTGACAAAGTCAGCTACTGTTTTTTGATAAATATATTATAGCTTTTTAGCGACTAAACAGTAATAAATTGTACTCTCAGGGCTCTGAAGACTTCACTGAGGAAGCAGCATAATATGAATTCTGAATGCCCAAGGGTGCAATCCAGTGCTGCCATGCAATAAAAAAGGGACCAGTTCAGCTCATGTACTTGTTGTTAAAGCTGCTCAGCAAGCTTGTAATGGACTTGGTTTTGTCAGCAAATTCCTGCTATCTAAATGAAAAGTTTGTGTAACAGTATGCTAGTTCTGAGGAACTCAATTGTAAAATGTTGATCAGTAAACATTTGTATTTAGAGACATCTCACGCACGATGGCCAGTGTTCCAAGAGATAAGGGTATTTAGCTTGGTTAGTTTCAAATTGTGTTCTGCATAGCTAAGACCAGAAACTCAACCCCTATTTGTCCCTGTGCAAGGTAAGTGGCCTAAACAGGCTAAAGACTATTTTGGTGGACATATCTTTCCATGGACTAATAAATACTGGGAAGAGTTTGAATCTGTATACCAGCATTTACAGTTATTGTCTGCATACGATATGAACATCTTAAGCTGGGTTAGGGAGGTGGTTTGTGTTTGTTCATTGGTTGGTTTTGATTTTTTTTTGTATTTCACTTTTCTGGAACAGCAAATGCTTCCTGCAGCTTCTGCTGTTTGGTATATATATTTACTTACTGTGTGTCTTAATGGAACTGAACTGTTGCATGGGGGTACTGTCGGCTTTTCTTTTTAAAGGATACCCTATAATGAGAGTCTTCCCGAATTCAAAGAATATTCCAAAACCATCTTGTATTAAAAAGTGTTTTACAAATCCTTAGCCGGAGTGCTGCTCGTAAACATTTAGTGCTCTAAAATATGAGAAATTTTGTTTTCAGAAGACTATATTGCATATAATATTGTATAATAATGTGTAGAAACTGCTTTGAGTAGCTTTATTTTAAAATGTGTTTAATTTTGACTCAAAAATATTGAAAACAGTCATAAATCTCTTTTTTTTGCAGATTACGCAGCAGCTAGAAGGGATCTGTTTGCAAGTGATTGGAACAGTTTTGCAGCAGCATGTATTAGGTACATGTACTTTTGTTGGCTTACGGTTTTAAGTGTATGAGAGAGGCATTAAATTTACCTGGATTCCATCTGTTTTAGAGTTCTATGAGGAGATCTTTTCTTTGGCTCATAGTCTGACCTGTCAACAAGTTTCTGCACAAATGTGGCAGCTACTTCCTCTTGTTTTTGAAGTCTTCCAGCAGGATGGCTTTGATTATTTTACTGGTAAGTAACACAGATCATCCAAATGGGTTTATATAAGTGATTTCAAGCATACAGTGAACTGCATCTTGATTGCAATGTTAGGAGAACATGAAGTGAGGCTTAAAGTATTTATTTCTGCTATGCTGCAACCTGACTTGTTTTGCTAAAGATGTGTACTTATCTTGACAAACATTAAGCAAGAACTATAATTAACTTATTAATACATAAATTTCAACCTGATTTTAACAGCTCATCTAAGAAAACATGCAGATGATACCTAACTGTGATCATTCTTCTTTTAATACAGATATGATGCCTCTCTTGCATAATTATGTTACTGTTGATACAGACACACTTCTGTCAGACACAAAGTATCTTGAAATGATCTACAGTATGTGCAAGAAGGTAAGCAGATTCATTTGTGATAACAAAACCTGTCATCTCTGAAGGTAATACACTCTTTAACTGGATAATGTTTTCCACAACAGCAGACTCTGAAACTGAAGAACTTTTGTCATCTGCTGCTATAGCATTATGCTATTTAGCATCCTCAGTGATTCCACAAATTAAGTTATTGCAGAGAAATTAAGGGGTTGCATTAAATTTCAGATATATGCTTTTGCTTAAAAGGGAGAATAAATCGTACACAACAGAAGTGGGTTTTGTGCCACATGCATTTGGTGTCTTACTGTGTACAGGCATGCAAAACGTGTATGCATAATGCAAAAGGCAGACAGTTTCTTTAGCTGAGATTTGTAGCCTCCCTATGACTGTGATACCATGTAACAAACGTATGCTAAAGGTCTTTAAATCTATGAGCAGGGATGGAAAGTAGTGGGATACGAATAGAAAGATATTTTCCCAAGTTCATGCTAAGCTGGTGATGAAAGGTGGGAGCTGTTTGGCTCAGTCCAGTCACTTTGGGGCAGCATTTAGCTTCTCAGCATCTGTGTATTACAGGTAGCTGCCAACTGGGCTTTCTTTATCCAATCAATATGCAGAATACAAAGCTTTCCAGAATGTTAGCCCTGGGCAAGGGAATTAATAATATTTTGTAAAGCGATGATAATGTTTTATAATCTCCAATAGTGATTCAGTTTTCCAATTGTGGATATCATGTGTTGTGTCTGTGTAAGAACTAGGGTGAATTGTCAGCTGCCCTGCCCATGGTATTTCCTGAGTAATTCTTTTGACGATGTTTAGATACTATAGTGAGTAACTCTTGTTAGCCTCTTTGAAAACAAGTTGCAACCAAGCTGATCATAAGTGCTTGAATGTTATATATGTAAAAAAAAGAAAAATAGCTGTTCTAATCTCTTAGTGATTAGTGTTTTTATTAGCTGAGCACAGTAAATCTTTAACCCAGAAGTTTTGGGTGTTCTTTTGTTAGGTATTTATATATCCTGCTGGATATCCCAAATTTGCAAATACGATTTTTACAAAATTCAGTATTTGAATGCATAACAAAAGTCCATTTTGTGTATGGAAATGAACCTTTGCAAAATGGCAGCTGATGTAAGGTTGCTGTTGTAAGCTCTGCCTCTATAGAGTTGTTGAGTATTTGTACATGTAGATTAGCTATACGCACACTCCATGATGCTTCAGTCTCTAGTTGTGATACTGAGCCACTGCTGTAGGCTTGGCTGCTGTACTGATGGGTGTTTATGCTAGCATTGTAATAGAGAGGGTGAATTGGTGTCAGCTTTTCAAAGCAAAGCAGAGGATGAAAATTACTTCTGGAAGGGATATCATCAATTATGGTTGATAATTGTTCTTTTTCAGGTCCTTACAGGAGTTGCTGGAGAAGATGCAGAATGTCATGCAGCAAAGCTGTTAGAAGTAATTATTCTTCAGTGTAAAGGGCGCGGCATTGATCAGGTTGGTAACAGCTTCAGTTGTTACAACTACTATTTAAAATGTATTTTATTCTTGAATATGAATTGATTATGTATTAACATCAGTTCTCTTCCAAGAAGTTTGTGTAGTGTAGCTAATAATCCTGTCTACTACTTCAGTGTTATTCAGTTAGCAGCCCCACAGAGGCTGTTATTACACACTTTGTCTCCAGAGTTTAGGACACTGCAAAACTGTGAAAGTTCTTGTGAATTTGGAAGAGTACTGTTTTAGGAGCATCTTGGTTCAAAAAGTTGATTAATTATATTCTAAGTTAATTCTGGTGAAAATTACTCCATCTGTCAAGTTAATAGCCTTTAGATAAATAAGAACGAAAATGAAATTCCTAGAATCCTGATGTCATAGAGGAACCAGGGACTTCATTAGGCACATATGGAAGTTGGAATTTGAGAAAGGAATTTGTGTGCTTCTGCTGTGTGCATGACAAGCACTGTATAATAGCTGTTTAAAAACTTGCATGTTTTTAAATAATTCTGGATATGGTCCCTGGAAACCTTGATTTTTAACTCATTTGAAAGAAAATCTTCTACATCAAATTGTTTTTTTTTAGTGTGACATCTCTGAAGAGACTGGTCCTTTGAATAGCTGTTTCTTTGGAATGTTAGCATTATCTCTTGACTTAAACACGAAGTTGATTTTTCTGGAAACACATTTCCTCTATTTTTCTTTTCTGTCACACAGGATTGCAGGATCAGGAATTGCATCTACTGTGCATAATGTCACAAAATCCATGTGCCTGGAGTAGATAAAATCTTTCACCTTTACATTTCCTTTTTGTATATGACTTCTGGCACTTAAAAATTATTCCCATTGTTTGCCCTCTGCATTTATGTGTCTCATTAGGTTTATGCCATTTGTCAACTTTAGTGTGAAATGTAGAACTACAGAGTTTTATTTTTGATCACTATATTTGTAATGTTTCTCACTCTTCAGTGCATACCCTTATTTGTGGAAGCTGCATTAGAGAGATTGACCAGAGAAGTGAAAACAAGTGAACTGCGAACAATGTGCCTCCAGGTTGCCATAGCTGCTTTGTATTACAATCCTCATCTACTATTAAATACATTGGAAAATCTTCGTTTCCCCAATAATGTGGAGCCTGTCACTAATCATTTCATAACGCAATGGCTTAGTGATGTGGACTGTTTCTTGGGGTAAGTGTTTCTAGTTTGGAAGATTATTCTCTGTGATAGTCCCCTTCCCTTTATTACCTTCTTGTAAATTGTAACAAAACTTGCAACCTTTTTATTGATTTGTTTTGTAGACTTCATGATAGAAAGATGTGTGTGCTTGGCTTATGTGCTCTTATTGATCTGGAGCAAATACCACAGGTTTTAAATCAAGTTGCTGGCCAGATCCTGCCAGCTTTTATCCTTTTATTTAATGGATTAAAAAGAGCATATGCCTGTCATGCAGAACATGAAAATGACAGCGATGATGATGATGAAGCTGAAGAAGATGAGGATACAGGTATGGAAACTGAAATGTTGCAGTTACTTTATATATTTTCTTTGTTGGTTGTTTGGGTTTTTTTGGAATGGAGATGCTGAGTTCCTGCTGTCATTTGACCCAACTGGCAGCTAAGTACCATGCAGCCGCTCGCTCACTTCTCTGCCCAAACCACCAAAAAATCCCCAATAATAAGCGCTAGCAATGCACAATACAGTCACACACCACCTGCGGACTGGTACCTAGCCCAACCTGAGCAGTCGGTCCCTCCTGGGTAACTCCCCTCAGTTTATATACTGGGCATGACACACTGTGGTATGGAATACCCCTTTCATTAGTTTGGGTCAGGTGTCCTGTATTTGCTTCCTCCTGGCTTCTTGTGCTTCTCCTCACTGGCAGAGCATGAGAGACTGGAGAGTTATTGATCAGGGTAAGTGCTACTGAGCGACAACTAAACCAGTTCATTGTTCTCAGACTAAAGCCGGAACACCGCACTGCATCAGCTACTAGGAATAAAATTATCCCAGCTGAAGCCAGGACAGTTCCCTTTTCGGAATTCTTCAGAGTTCCCCAGTTCCAAAAATCAAAACCTGCGGTATAACACCGGACATGTTGTAATGACTTTCGAGTCTATCTGACTTAGTTTTTAAGAGGGACTGGAAAGTAGTTTCCTAGGCTGTCTCTTCAAAGTCACATCGAGCTAGCTTTTATGTGTGGATGCTGTCACTGCTGAAAGGAATTACTACTGGGACATGTTTCCCATTTGAGTGAGGGGTTGAGAGTCAGCACAAGGAGTTTCCAGGAGTCATCCTAATCCATTGTGCAGTTTGGACTATGTATTACCAATGGTCCCATGAGCTGCTGGTGTTTTAGCTGTGTGTGGAAAATAATAGTTCTTAGGTTTTGGTTTTTTTTTCTTTTCCCGTCCCCCTGTCTGCCCTAGACTAACACAATCTCAACTTCATCAGCCTTCATAGACTTTCTTCGTACAGTTATTTCACAAGCTTTCACACTATTTGCCATCTTTTTTACATGAAGTTCAAAATTACCTACAACTTCCCCCTGCTTCTTTCTTCCACCTTTCCCTATACTTTTCTTAAACTATTAGTTCTTGTTTCCTATTTTTATCTTTCCATCATCAACTTGGAGTCTTTCTGAGTGATTGTTTGGAACAGTTTTCCATACTGAATGGAATATCTGTTTTCGTCTGTCTACTTAAAACCCAGTTTGTTTTTTATCTGTGCTGCTGAATTCTGGACTCTCGTAACTATATTGTCATTCATACTATTACATTTTGTATTTCTCAAGCATTATTTTCAATAGCCCTTTTGAATGTGCCTTTAAAAGTGTTTCCATTAAGTTATTTCAGACTTTCTTTGGAGCACAAATGTTGCTTTGCTAAAAGTTTTATCAAGAGCTGTTCCAAACTATATGGCTTTACATTTTTCTGTATACTTTTCTGTGATAACTGAATTTTCCCACTTGCACAGTTGATGTGAGGGAAGAATGTCTGGGTGGGGTAGATAAAGGCATTAGGAAAGGAGTTCAATGAGCCTTCCCCTTTCTAGTCTGCACTCTGCTGTTGCATTGCTTGTTTTGCATAAGCGGCCATCTTCCTACAGAATTGTTCTTGCTGTTCTTGAGAGAAACTTTATTTTTGTGCGCTGTTTCATTCAGAGGAACTGGGGAGTGATGAAGATGACATTGATGAAGATGGTCAAGAATATCTAGAAATCCTAGCAAAACAGGCAGGTGAAGATGGAGATGATGAAGACTGGGAAGAAGATGATGCTGAAGAGACTGCTTTGGAAGGCTACTCCACAATTATTGATGATGAAGACAACCCTATTGATGAATATCAGATATTTAAAACAATTTTTCAGAGTAAGTAACTTTATTTCATTTCCTGGCTAACAAGTTTTATTTTAACTGTAGTGTACACCATTGTGAACTAGAACCTGCTCAAAGCTTCCAAACAGGATTTTCATTATGTGCTTTGAACAAACCCTTTCTTTGGAAAGGGGAAGCAATCATTAAACTTTAAGAGCAGGGGGAGGTACTTTAATGAATTTATGATGGGAGGGAAGAGGTCAGAGGTTGTTTTAAATGTTTTTAAACGTCTTGAATTGTGTAACCCTAACTGAATATTATTCTGACTAAAATGGGAGTGAGTTAGTAAGCTTTGAGCTACAGAACATTTTAATGAACAGTTTCCTTTTGCTTATGTGTTCTTTCTCTTGCAGCAATTCAGAATCGTAACCCTGTGTGGTACCAAGCTTTGACACAGGGTCTTAATGAAGAACAAAGAAAACAATTGCAGGACATAGCAACTCTGGCAGATCAGAGGAGGGCAGCACATGGTATTTTTCCCCCTTTCTACCATTAATTGCTTCCTTTGCTGGTTGAATGCTGTTTATGTGCTCAAGAAGCATAACACAGAAAATGCAATTGAAGCCTGATAATGTCTTCAGTAAAGCAGGGTTGCTTTACACTCCAGAAGTGTTTGAAATCTCTGAAAACTGTCAGGTCACAAAGCCTCAATACACAAATTATCTGGCATGCCACAGGTGAAAGGAATGATAGAAATGACTTAATGAAGTGGCCAAGTAAATAAAAGCATATTTGTCATAGTGGCTTAGATTTGGAAACACGTTATTTGATTACCTGAAGGTGGATGAACTCTAGCTATGGTAAAAGACACATCAAGTGGCTGATAACTTATTTCCTAATGTGACCTAGTCCACCTGGGATAGGTAATGATAGACAGGGGGTGGAAGAATATAAAATTATGCAAGTAGAATCCATCTGTAAAGCTACATTATCAAGCCTGTTAAATATTTCAGATTGTTACTCTTCAGTACAGATAGTACAGATTTAAAAATATAGGAAAGGGGGCAGATCTTTGGGGGATGGGGCTGGTTGTTTTGGGTTTTTATTTTGCAGATTTTTCCAGGTGTTTGAGATACAACAATATATATCGCTCTTTAAAGTCAGGGCTTAATTTTGAGTGTTCAGCTCAGTCTCATATCCTGCATCTTACTGAGCAATTACTACAAGATGTTCTGAAAAGAGAAATTCAGAAATATTTTAATAAAAGATTGGTAGTGAGAATGCACATTTTATAAGTACTCTTTGTCAGAAAACAGCCTCAATTGCCTCACAAAGCTTGTAAGTGTCCAGAATGATCCACTTTTAATGGTTATAACATAGTTTCCCTGTGACCTCTGTCAAGCTCTAGACAGCATACTGATGAGGTTTTGTTCTACTTGTGCATTTTATGAAAAAAAATTGAGTTGTTTTGTCGTTTTCTTTTTCAGCTGCTTATTCATAGTGCAAGTTAAGTTCAGATTGTGAAGTTTTAACTCGAGCAACTAGATTATTACAGGAAAATCGTGCTTACTATCAGAGCATAGTATGCCCCATTTAGACTACCTACCACATATGGGGACATCCTGTTAGAAGGAATATAATTATCTCTCATTAATGTAGGTAAGAAGAATTTCCATAAGCTAAGAGATTTGTCTTCTATGCACTATGGAGCCAGGAGGGAACAAAGCAATGCTCCCCAGGTCATGTTCTTCCCCTGTCCTTCATCAGCCATGGCAGCACTTTTCTGGCTTGTTACCAAAGAAACTGAGACAAAATGCAGATCCTGTAGATAATATGAGATGTATTCCCAGGCAGAGAGAGATTACAACTATTTTGAGGTAGGAGAAAGCTCCTAGACTGGAAATAAGACATTAATAAGTGCTATTATCTTGACCTGGGAATAATGTAAACCACCTTCAGCATTATCTAGATTGTATTAGAGGTACAACATAAATTACCAATCTAATTTTCAGTTGACAATGTATTAGAGCTTGTGAAAACCAGTGCTACAGTAATGTTTGAAGGACAGAATATGCAGCTAATAAAACCATCTTAATATCACTGTTACAGCTTAACTATCACTGTTATTTACAGTGATGGTTATGTGGGCATCAGACACCTAAAGATCTTAAGTTTTGGTTGAAAATGAAGAGGATAAACGTGGTAGTTTTCTCTCAGAATTGTGTTATATAGTCTAGTAACCTAAACTCCAGATGAGTTTCCTCACTGCCTGGCTAGGGGTGAGGAAATGCAGGTATACTAAAAATGTCTGTTTCGTGTGCTTCAGCGGCTATCTCTGCTTGTATTGTTGAAATGAGATAGGAACACTGGAATATTTAGTTAATACCTGTGTACTGCTTTTTTGTACATGTGCTCTGTTACTGATTTGATCGAAAAGTCTATTAATTTGAAATAATTGGGTTACTGTTAGCAAGTTTTGAAGTCTACCATCCATTCAGGTCCTATTTCTGAAATGTGAAAAATTGCAAACTTGCATCCAAAAGCTGAATTGTGGGCTTTTAAAAGATAAGTTAATTTAAGCATAGCTATAACAATATTGATAAATAAATAGTCCATCTGTTGTTTGGGGCCTGGCATATTTCCACTCTGTGGGTGCTGATCACTCTCCTGGCTAACCCCAGGTTAAACCTCTCTCTCTGAGAGACTCAAAACGGTCAGTCACAAAATCTTAATCTTAATCTGTCTTCCCTCTCTACACACACACTAAAATATCTTCCTTCTGTTTGTTTTGTTTTGTTTTAGAATCCAAAATGATTGAAAAGCATGGAGGATACAAATTCAATGCTCCAGTTGTGCCAACTTCATTTAATTTTGGAGGCCCTGCCCCAGGAATGAATTGAATTATCACTTTTCCTGCTACTGTGTGATTGTAGTGAAGAGCTTGTGTTCCTCCCAATAGTGGTTCCAGAACTGGTTCATGTTACCTACAACTCACTCTAAACTAATTGATAAATAGATTGGACAAAAGCCCCAGAAGAGGGACCTGGTCATGCAACCCAATACTGGAAAGCAAACCAGAGGTTTTATTGAAGATAGGAAGAATCTGAGTTTAAAGCTTCAAATGACACACTTTGGAAATCGGAAATCAAGAGGGGACATCATGAAGGCAGCTTTTCTTTTTCTGAGGAAAAAATACAGGCATGGGCTGCAGGACTATTTAAAATGTCTCATTTACAGTACAAGCTAAAAGGCAGACTTGATTTTTACACCTGTAGCAGTATGAGTATTTGCCCAATTTATTTCCCATTTCTCCCTTCCTATTGGGTGTCTATTCTTTTAATGTAAATAAGATAAGGTAATCAGATAGCCTTACTTAATCTTCATCATTTCCATTTATAAAGATTGTTCATATGTAGAATATTGGACACTTAATGTAGCACTACATAACTGATAAATCTGTAAATGAATTAGCACTTTCATATTGAAACAAGCCTGCTAGCCTATGTACAAAAATAGCAAAATGTTTGCTGTTTATAAAAATAAAAATAAGGGATGTATCGGGGAAAATAATTTCCAGCTATTAATTTAAAACGAACTAGCAGTTTTGTACCGGGTGACTTTGTGGTGCAGTCACCTCTGGTTGTGACTTGAATTCGGTTATGTAAAAAGGGGTTAGCGATATTTCATTGCTGCTAAAGAAAAAATAGCAACACCCTCTGTGTCCTTTGTTTTTCTTAAAGCTCTCACTGTACAAGGTAAAATTTGGATACAGAGATGTACTGCAAGCACTGAGGAAAACGTTGTCTTTTCTGAAGCAGGTAAATAAGGTGTGTGAAGTTCTGCTCTAACAGAGTCAATTGAAGCGTGTGGATGAAACATCTATACATGCAGTCTGTTAAAAACACAACAGTTTATTTTGGCTAATCTGGGCTATGATCTATGAAGGTAATTTTTTCCCCTAATTTTGAAAAATACTCTTTTTTTCAGCCTGTGTAGTAGTGCTGGTGCACTACTCCTGCATTTCAGTCCCCCTCTTCCTGCACTCCCAGTATTCGTGTGTGCTGTTGTCTGCCTGATCCAGACAGTGTATTTGAAGTTTTGCCAATCTTTCATTTTTGAAGCCACAATTTTCTTCCTTCAAAGTTGCTATAGTAACTAGTATTTTAGCTAGAGAGGCAAAATACAGATCCCTCTGGGACCACTATCAAAACCACTGTATGAAGAAGCCAGCAGGGAGATGCTGTGAATGGGTTGGCTTAAATGCCCCCTTTTTCTTTTCTAAAAGCAAAAATCCATAGGTTTCTGATCTTCCCTTGAGATCATTGGTGTCAGGTCTTTTAAATAAAATGTTTTGGGTTGGTTTTGTTTTTTTCTTTTGCCTGTTTTTATATAAAAATGTCACCTGCTGTTACGATGGATATTAAACAAGCTACCTTAATTTAATGTAAGCCTCCAAAATTTAAATACAGGTTAAAATAAACTGAGTTTATATCTGTAAAAATGAAATGAACATATATATATATTATGATACTCAAAATGCAGTCTTCAGAAAATTGGTTTGTGTGGTGTGGTTTTTTGCATCAGCAGAGTAGCAGGAATTGGTGGTTTGGGGTTTCATTGACGGGCTGACCAGCACCGTGCTCTGCCTTCCATTTGCTGCACAACCGCTAGTGCGCTTCTCTGGGCAGGTGTAATGGGTTTTTCCAGTCACTCCTCTCTGGTCTGTCTTTCTTCAGCAAATAGAATTCCCTGCGCACACAGTGCTATGTGAGAGACTGAGCCAGGACTATAATGCCACGTTGCCCTAGCCAAATACCAAAGGGATACTTTAAAAGCAGATTGTGGACTTAAAAGGATGGATATTGCACCTGATGTGGAAAAGCCTAAAAGATTAAGCCTTTGAAGAGAGTATCCATTACAGTAGTGGTATGAGAACCACAGTAGTACTTCTGAATCTTTAGCTGACTGGCCAAGTGCATATAGCAGAACTGTTTGGTTTTTTTGTAAATGTGTAGCTCATGAGCACGTACAGGTGTACGCCAGCTTCAAGATATCTCTAGACAAGGTTTTATTTTTGTAGACAAAAAGTGAGAGACATAATTACAGCATGCCTTTTCCTGTGCATTCCTTGACCTTGAAAAATGCCCAGTTTGACAGAAATCATTTCTGAACATCTGCTTGTTGGAATCTGCTGATCTTGTTATGCATCCCCAGAAATGTAAGAGAACCTTTCAGGACATGTGACACACTTTGCCTCACGGTGGAAGACGCAGCAGAGCAGGAGTGAGAAGGCTCCATATACAAAGCATATTGAAAAAATGAGGGGAAAATCACCAATTTTAGTGCCATTGTCATTTCTGGAACAATTACATTTTTCAAGTCACGAGTCAAGGGAAGAACTTTATCTTGGTGTGAGGAATACAGTCTTACTTCAAGGGTGCTTTTATGTGTCGCTAGACTGGTTAGCAAGGAGCATATTTTTTAAGAATGGATTTAGAACTTTGCTTTCCTTTGCTCCAAGAAATGTATTTATATAAATTGCAAAACAATTTTGCATTGTTGTTGGTGGTGATAGTGCATTTTGTGATGCAATATATCAATTTCAGTGATATCACTTATGTCACGTTTAAAATTGATCTTCCTCCTAGAACTTGCACTTATCCATTCCATTTTCAAGGATAATGCAACTCTAAAGGAAGAGGTGGGAAATTTAAAGCCTCTGTTTTTTCTATTATGGAAGATCTCCTTGGATTAATAAACATCTAAAGCAAATCCTTATCTTCACTCATCTCAGTGTGGTGTTTTGAATGTAGCTGTATTCTTACAGTTCTTTGGAGTCCTAGTTACATTGCTCTAAGCTTTCTATTTTCCTCTCTGAAATACTTCTTCAGGCATATGTTAGGCACAACCACAACTCTCTTAACTGTTAAATATAAAAGGCTTTCTCGAACACTGATTTTTAAAATGTTGCCATACTGGATAAATTTAGTAACATTTTTTTCCTAAATCACTACCCTTAAAAGAACTTTTCATAGTTGTCAGTGCAGTACAGCAAAGCTCCGTTCAGATCTCTTGTAGCCTAGAATTACTACTGCAGGATTCAAGAAGTCTGCAGTAGATTACCAAATACCTCACAGTAAACAAGCAGATCATTTTAATAATGCCTAGTAAACTCGTTAGTTTTATGGAGTTTTATTCTAAATTTGTTCCTCTTGCCACCATCAGCTCTCAAATAGAAACATCATGAAGCTTCTCAGTAGGTTTTCTCTGCACATTTCTGGTGTGTTCCTTTTCAGTCCTTCCTCATACATATGTCCTCTTGCTAACTATTCTCATTTTTGTTTTCGTTTTTGGTATGTGATCAGCAATGGACGAACACCACTTCTGAACATCCATGCGGAAGTGGGCATTTGGTTTATTTTTGTTAAACATAGTTAGGTACAGCACTGCGTACAGCACTGCAGTTCCACATTTCTGCTCAGTTTAGTATCCCAAGTTTGCACCTGAATGCAAAAGTACAAGTTTATCAAAATGTGGAAGTTTGAAACATCCAAGGCTCTCTGTATTCTGCTTTTACAGTCTGTAATAGCCAAAGTTGAGTTCCTCGAGCTGGGTTTCTCTTCCCAGTGTGCCGTGGGGCCTTCCACATACCCAGAACCAGGAATGTGGAAAAGCTGTCTGGTGGTGTGATTTCTGCTTTTTGCAACAAAATGTGGATGCTACAAACTGCAAGCACTTAAGCATAGGACAAGAGTTGAGGATCTGACAGACGTTAATGAGTGATCTATTAATATAAAGGAGTTGGTAAACCCAAAATAGTTTTATCTTGTTTTGGGTCTGCTACTGTACATCAAATCAAAGTGATGGCAGTAATGTGTGTTCTGGGTGGGTGAAAGTTTCCAATAAATAAACAGGAAGGAAAACTTGAAACTAAAAAAGGAAAACTGCTTGTTAGACCTATTCTGGAATAACCTAGTTTACCTGTTACTGTATGACTGCAAGAATTCAGAGCTATTATTCTAGAAGCAGAAAAATGCTTTAATGTCTTATGTTCAAACACCTCAAGTAAGGCCCACAGATCCGGGCACATTGTCCTGTCAGTGGTGACAGTTCATGTAAACTGCACGATTGGATTTTCTTTAAAAATTATCTACCAAAATAGTCCTTTAATTGCTCGAGGAGCCGTTGTTAGGCTGGCGTACGTTTCCATCTAAGGATAAGTATTCCCAACGTAGCTTTGAGAGGCCTTCTCCGCAGGAGCTGGGCTGAAACGGCAGAAGATAGCCCCACCGCAGAGCACCTCTGCCTCCTGCCGCCAAGGCTCGGAGCCCAGGGCACCGCCTGCCTCCGCGGAGACGGCGGCACCCCAGGCCCAGCCGGACACACCGGCGCCGTCTGCGGGGGCCGCAACCCACGGCGGCCGCGGGCAAGGCACTGGTCCTCTGCGCTAGCGCCCGGCGGCATAGCTTCAGGCGTCCACCTTCTCGGGCCGCGCGGCTCCGGACCAGCCGCAGGGAGCTG
>JANRGW010031832.1:23892-51059 GCA_024733675.1 Psilopsiagon aymara | reverse complement strand
AGAAAGCATGGCATAAACTTAAGACTTCTGATTTCTAATGAAGTCGGAAGGTGTTTTATCTATAAAACTACCTGCTCTCATGAAAGTTTTCAAAGAAGTCTTCTGGCAGCTCCAAACTGCTACTGAGGCACTTTAGATTAGGTTTAGATTAGGTTTCACACAGAATGTAAGAACAGAAATACACACACAAACCTCAAGCCTTTCCACAGAAATAGCACCCGCAGGGTCCCATGATACATACCATCCTTCAGCAGCCTCAGCTCATTCAGTTCCTGCAATATACAACCAAATCGCTGGTGATCTGGGAGAGGAAATTGGGAAAATATCACACAGAGCAATTATTGGGAAGGTTAGGATGGGGCAGATAGAGTTTTGCATCCCAACTTTCCCCACAGCATTGCCTCATGGCAACCAACCACATCCTGCAGTGGCCGGTCTTTTCACTTCCCAGAGCCTTCTGGAGAGCAGCTCTGGGTATACAACTGTTGGGTACACATTAGATGGACAAAATACCTTTTAGCCTCCTCAACATAAGGCATAAAGCAACACTTTAAACACGGGGATTAGAAAACATGACCCTATTTTCCGTTCTGCTATCTAAAGTTGGTGATTTGGCTTCCACACTGGCAACATTTCTCTTTTAAAAGCCCCAAACTACTGAGAAAAGTATTCAATGATAGCTAGTGAGCTGCTAACTGGAACTAATGCCACAAAGAAAGAAAGAAAGAAGTAAATGTTTCTTTCATTACTATTTGCCCTGTTGCTTTTCAGTCAACATCATCTCACACATATTAAGATACAAAAAGGCTGAAGTAAAATTGTCATTTAATCTGCAGCTAATATATCTAGTGAAAAAAAAAACAAGTCTTTTGAGAGTCATTGCTGCTAATACCTCATTGCAATCTTAAGGAGATAAGCCCCAGTGAATAGTATACCTCAAAAGTACAAATCTGTAATCATTTTGGCCTCAGGCAATGCTGGCTAAGGAATCTGGTAGCAAGAGCTGACAGAAGATGTGCTGCTCTGTTTAGGGAGGACAACTAAAAATAAAGCAATATCAAAGCTGCAATGACTGCGTCATGCTCTCTGCACATTATTTTGATATTTCTGTGCACTGGAAGCGAGGCTTATACATTATAAATGTTATTGGGAGCAGCATGTAAATATCCCAAGACAGAAACAGGTTATTAGAGAGAAAGGAAGGAATAAAGGAGATGGGAAAAAAAATCTGTGACAGCCTGGGGAAAACAGTAAAATCTGTTCTTAGCTACAACTGTGTATACAGAGAGGTTTTAATTGGAAGAAGTAGCTTTTTCTGTCAAATACGGTGCTACGTTGTCATTGACATCGCAGCAACAAATATGAGTCAATGCTCTGAAATAATATGGGACAGATTAATGAGTCATTATCTCCTACAGACCTCCACATCATGTGAGTGAACAAAGGCAATGAGCTCCTGAAGAATCCCTCTCTAATACATGAGAAAGCTGTAGCATTACAAACAGGATTTCAGCGCAAGGGTCTTGTTTTGGAAGTGTCAAACTGACAAAAACACACCCATATTTCTGAAGTTATCAACAACAATTTAACCCATTTCCTGGCTCAAAAAGGCTGTATCTTGACTCAATCTGGCAGATAACAAGGGAACACAAGATCAAAACAGAAACCAAGTGGTTACATTCTGGTACGTACAAGTGCTTGGGCTATTCATTTTGAACATCACAACTGCACAGCCAAAACCACTGATCTAACTCCACTTCCTGCTATTTCACACAACTGAAAATATTTGACAGCGAGATGGAAAAAAAAGACACATAAAACCATGAGTTATCATTAGTTAAGAGCATTTTACTAAATAACCTAGAAATGAAGATTTCACATTCCCCCCAAAAGTCTTCAATAGTTTCAAAAGCCTTTGGCTTAAAGAGAAGTGAGGTACACTTGAAACAGTATAAAAACTCCAAGCTGTAACACATAACCAAGTGAGGAAGTTGTTAACTGGTAATACAGATTTAAATAGAAGATTATAGACAACTGAAAAATGAAACTGAATCTAGCACTAAATAAGGAGGATTGGGATTTTCTGAGGATGCTAAGAAAAGCAAACAATACAGAAACAGCGGAGTTATCAGTAGTACCAAAGAAAATACAGCAGTAGTCAACAGATATTTCTCTGCTACAGAAAAACACTGGCTTGTTTCATTTGGTGATGAAATAACCTGTGTTATGAAATAACCTGTGTTATAAAATAACAGGAAAAGGTTTAACGAAAGCTTACGTGGATTCAGGTTTTAAAGAGAGCTGACCCAGGGGTTGTTTAGATCACTGAAGCTGAATTTTCAAACCTCTAAGTGTTAGGGAAGCTCCAGGAGAGTACAAGAATACATATGTGGTACCAGAGCAGTCCCAATTTTGGCCAAGACAAGAGGATGACTGATGTGGGACTTCATAACAGAGGTAATACAGTTTTTACCCTTTTGCAATAGCTTGCTTCTGGACTAGATAACACCACCACATATCCATATGGCACATGTCAAGCAGCTTTTAATCTAGACAGCACTCAGATCTTCAGCTGCAGTAGTAACTAAGAGATCATTTCCAAACATAGGTGGGGTTTTGTGGGTTTCTGTAGGAAGCAGTCCTCACCCAGTATTATTTACTATCATCTGTCAATGACCTCGCAGCACAAGCAAAATCACTCTCGATCCAGGGTTACAAATGACAGAAAGGTCTAAAGAATAGTGAGGAGGACAGGCACTGACGCTTGGTGACCCAAATTGCTGCTGAGCCAAGTACAAGAAAACAGCTCCTACTCCGTAAGAACCAACCAAGCAGCTCAGTACACGCAAGGAGAGAACCAAGGCCACACTCACCAAGGAACCAGCAACTGTTAAAATAGGCTTATGTTTATGGCAATTGTCAATCCACTGTGACCTACTGTGATTAGTATATTTAAAGCATGCAACTAGGGGAATATCAAGAAGCCAAACAACCTCCCATTTGGCTCTGTTGCAACTACTGCTGTGCTCCATTATGGTATCCACATGCTCAGACAGCAGCTGAAAAACTGTAAAGGGATCAGTGAATAATGAAAACAGTTAATGGATGAGGGGTGTACACAGTTCAGCCTATTTAATTATGGAAGAGAACATTACAAATGTTTTCATCACAGTTTAATCAACAACTTGCACAACTGCCATAACTAATGGCTCTTACATCCAACAACCAAAAATATAGCTGGAATCAAGTGTCAGAAGATGCAGCTAGGCAAATTCATCCTAGAAATAGAACACAAAGCAAAGTGGAGTAACTGATCATTTGGGTTATGTATCCCATAGTTTGTGATGGATATTCCCTCATCAAAGATCTTAAATTGAGAAGAAATATAACCCCCAAAAAGGTCATCTGAAAGCTATGCTCCAGCTCAGCTCTACAGTGGACTTTGTGTTATAGTTACCCCTGGGGAGTTGTTCTGACCTTTGCAAGACAAGAGCTAATCACTTACATCCCCATATATTCTCCAAGCAATTCTGCTTGTAACCTAAAATTTAAAAATAGAAATCAATATAATGCCCCAAAACATATCATTTTAATCCATATCTGGGGCTACTGTGCTACCCCATAGCCTCACAGTAGCTCCATATGGATATATCTTTGTACATGGCCTATGCTAATTGTTGAAAGAGCAGTTTCTTGGAAGCAGCAGACATCAACATTAGAATTCAACACTTGGCTCAACTCCTCCTCAGCAACAGTGTCTGAAAAGGCCAGGGTAAAAAGGAAAAAGTGAACTGACGCATATCATAAACTGCCCTTTCTCCCAGTCTCCAATACGTTTTGAGATCAAGTGGGGCAGGTTTCTGAAAGCATGATGGGTTGCTCCCTCTGAAGACAAGAGGCAGCTGTATATCTAAGGGTCCTCCTGAAACTTTAGCCCATGGCCAGCAGTGGTACTGGGCCATGACCAGTACAGTTGGTCCCAGCACCCTCTGAGCTGTTCTGTCCTGCTTCCCCACACCTCCATGCCCCGGATGCTGAGTGCTTGTGGCAGCTTTCCTATCCATTTCTCCTGCTCTTACAGGTTTTAACTGCCAAAACAGCCACTGACCACATCACCACTGCTCCCCATAAGGGTATAATAGAGCATCTAAGCTGATAGACCAATTTTGAGCTCTAAAACCCTCCCATTTTACTCTGGTGCTGATGGACAAACCATAAAGGAAGAGACATTCCACTTTGATTTTGGATTTTCCTAGGAAAATGATTTTTTAAGGACCAGGGATCACAGGAATAGCAAGCTGTGCACCTGAAAGCCAGGCTCTATATTAACCTGTTTGTTGTAGCCTGGCCAACCTTAATCTGTTTAATCCAGCAGAAACGGTAACATCAGGGAAATAAGGGCAATAAAACTTCCTCCTGAGGTAGGCTATGGTTTGTGTTGAGACATCTCCTTTCCCCCAGAGGGAATTTAGCATGCCAAAGACCAAACTGGCTTTATTGTGCCAGTCTATCAAACTCAGGTCCTGCTCCCTCAAATCTCTAAAATAGGATATCTTCTTTTCTTTGGTACCTGAAAGAGAGCCCTAGAGCACACCTGAGACATAAAACACAGGGCATTTCTGAGAGTTAAAGGCAAGCCCAGAGTGCTGGGAATGATTCTTTGCCTCCTTCTCAGCTCTGATCAGTCAAACACTTGGCTCTCCAGCCAGCTGAACTCATACTGCTGTACAATGCTCAGATCTTTCCCCAGGGTGAACAGCCAAGGAAGAACTGCTGCCTGCTGATAGGAATTCGGGCTCCCTATACTCAAGCTGGGATAAAGGAGCTGAGGGAAAACTCCAGGAGCCTTCTGCCAGCTGCATCACTCACTCACAGCATTTCCCCAAATAAGCCATTAACACTTTGTCTGTCACTTTAGTCATCTCTGAAACACAAGCAGAAGGTACTGTGAGGCAAAATAAAAAGCACACATCAAAATGCCTAAGGTTCTCTGATATACAAGTTAACCAAGCACAATACACCCGCAGTTTGCCCCTAACCGTCTACACAATGTTATGCCCAATTCAAGGACTCTCAGAGAGAAGTTACTGCAGAACCCTTACCACTGACTGCCTCAGTGACTACAGTGTCAGTAAGTCAAAGTTAAGCGTGAAATATTCAAGCAAATATCTTGGAGACAACAGCCTCTTTAAAACACCAATAGCAAAGCAGGTCATGACAAGGACCACAGGAAGATAAATCTTCATTAAAAGGGTCGTCCTATTTAAACACCAGACTAGCAAAAAATCAAAGAGAAGTGGCCTGGCAGAGAGGTGGGAGGAAAGATCATGGCATTTTCTGAAAGATAAGAATGAGATAAAGTAAAAAGCTCTAGGACTGCTCATAAGACAACAGCCTGACTTCTGAAGGGACTGAGGCTGGCAAATGTCTTTATTAATGTCTCTGATTTATCATATTCCTCAGTACAATGCTGAAAAGAGCAATTTGATTTTGGAGCTTGAGAAAATAATGTAGATGTTCATCAAATCTTATCCATAATTGCTACTGTCTGTGACTGCAGTTATTCTAATGAATGGTGAATAAACTACCTTGCAGGAGGAAAAGAGCACATTCCAAGTGGACTGACCCTGAGAAAGGTACTTTGAAATGAGAATAATTCAGCAATTCCAGCCAGGTAATGCTTGATTCAGGTTAGAGTCAAGAACTGAAATACACACCAAAAGAAAATGAGTGAGCATCTCTCCTTCAAAAGTTCCACAAGGGAATTGCCAAGACAATGTTCCAGATATCATTCCACTGTTCAGGATTTGTCCATGGCAGCCTCATGCCCCAGCCACAGATTGCACCTTTGAGTCTGATCCTCTGCTGAAATAGCTCAAAAACTAGGAAAATAAAGCTCCTGTGTAATTGTAATCAGTTAAATAATAAATAAAATTGTCAGGATTATTACTTGCCTCTAAAGGGATAATTGGAGATCTTAAACACCAAGGCTTGTCCGGCAGGAAAAATAACCTAGCAAGCAAGACTCTAATTGTCTTATTTCTATGTGCCAAATGGAGAGCAGTGTCTTTGGAGGCAGTCTAAGAAGTGTTCGCTGATACATGTATGACTCATTGGTACTGTAGGCCATGTATGGACAGTCTGAATGTCAAGGGTAAAGGTTTCATGAGTACATCTACCCTACTGCATAAAAAGCTCCTTGAATAGTGCAAACAAATGGGAAGGGACAGTGTATAAGTGACTGTTCATCCCTCCTTGCCCTATCAGCTCAAGATCTTACATCATGGGTCTTTTTTCTCGATAAAAACATATACCTGTGTATTTTATGTGCCCAAGTATGCTGTTTCTTCTTAGCATGTTGAATGACTGCCATTCAGTCACTGGGAGTGACTTACCATGAAAGACCATGCAGACAGTTCTGTAGCCTGATGAGAAAGATTCTCATGTGAGGCTTGGAATTCCAGTTCTCATCTTACAGTGATGTTTATGCTGTGATTTTGGAAACGAGGAAGAGCTCTATTATTTTCTAATAGACTTTGAAGTCCAATATAACAAAAGATGACCATGAGCAGAACTTTTCTCCAAGTGTTTGTGGAGGCCCTCTCCCTGTTCTTGCAGCAGAACCAGAACAGCCACTGACACATTTGATATCCATTATATATCCTCTGATAGTTCAAGTGAATTAAGTGCCATTTTGGGCAAATGGCAAATACAGCAGTCAGCAGAAATGGGAAAAAAAAAAATGAAGTATGCTTCTTTATATAAAACTTCATTTAATATCCTTTGAAATCAATGTAAACCCTTGCATTGACGTCAGTGAGCTTTCAGTCAGACTCATACCACTGTAAATGCAAATTCAAGCTTTCCAGTAGTAGAACTCCTGTAATAAAACACATTTTTGATGTATTGAACAGTGCAATCAGACTTCCCTTTGATCATCCACAGCAATCATCTTCAGCGGGTTTTAAAGTGTGTTACAAAGGGAAGCGAGCATCATCAGCCTCAATTTACAAGCGACAAGGAAGAGGCAGGAGGAGACGAAATGATTAGCAATGGTTGCCTAATACATCAGGACAGAGGTGAGATAGCACATGCTTCCCAACACCAAACTGGGCTCTTATCTAATAAGTCAAACTGATACAGGACCTACTTTGTTACCAAGATATCAAAACAATCCTTCCTCTTTATCTTCCTAGGCAGAGCTTTCAGAAAGCAGGAGCTCAAAAAGCTTCAGGCACAAATCCCAATTGATATGATCCCATCCAACCAAGCAAAAAAAGACACTCCCATAAGTCATAAACAATAATGAAACCTTTCAAAGTCCCTATGAAAACCTCATGTGACCTCTTCATGACTCAAAATCAGGCTCAGGTCCACAGTGAAGTTTCACATATGAAGCTTTCATTTAACTCAGCGAAAGTTCACAGGAGCTATTATTTGTGTATCTCCTGGTTCCTTTCTTCTCCTGACAAGATGATGGCTTGCAGGACACACTGCTGTGTCCCTTCTTGCTGAATGGGTCATCTCCATGACTCATGACAAGCTCTCCCAAGAGGAGGTGGGTCCCCCATTCCAGTCATGTGGCACTGTAGGGTAGCCGCAGCTTCAACTCCCATGCAGAGGTTAACCAGAAGTCAAAGAGGGCAAGAGTTATGTGCATATTAGAGCCCTGCCCAGCTCTGGGGTCTCCCCCTCCCACAGTTGCTCCTCTATGGGCTTGCTTTCATGATGATCCTACCCTTTGAGCACTTAAAACCTGCCATTGGGCTAGTCAGCAATGGCACTGCAGCACCACAGGGCCCTGCATGCCCTCAAAGATGGAGGGAGGGGAAGAAAAATTAAAGAAACATGAAAATTCAGTTTCACAGTTGAAATGTTTTACATTGCTGTGTCAGGTATAACCCCATCTGCTGACCCTCCAGTGCACAGGTGTAAAAGTTTTCTTCCTTTTACACCTGATCAGGTTGAGTCTGATCAACTCATGTTAGGTCAAAGCAATCACAGAATTATTCAGCCTTCAGTCAAAAATAAATCAAATCCATTGACATGAAGTACCTGTCTAATACCTTGCACAATTTCCCCTGCTCAAAACCTGTCTTGCACCACTGACAGTGGTTTCCAAGTGTTTTTTTTCCCTAAATTTCAATGGACAGCATGAAGACAGCAACATCAGACTGCTTGCCAGAAACCCTCACCATTCATGCAAGGAAAAGCCTGATTAATTAATCAGTCTTTATTTAAGCACAGAGGAAGAAAGGCAAGCGGAGATACAGAGCCACTCCAAAGGAGACTCTGTAAGGAGATGCTATTCTGGATATAAAAGATTGGCTCACAGCACAGTGTTCAAAGTCAGAAGGGCTTAAAAACTGTCTTCCATTCCTGTTAGCAGAGCAGTCACAGTTAGGAGCCCGCTGCTCCCTGTGCATCAGCAGCAAGCCTATTTCTGTAAGCTGACAAGTGTTAATACATACAGAATCACAATGTTCAAACATAAAGAATTACAATGCGCAGCCTGCAAACAGGCAGACACCACCAGAGAGCCAGGGACACAAACACACACACACACTTCATCCCCTCTCTAAGGGGAGTGGGAAACACCATGCACTCTGCTACCTGAACCACACATTCAGAGGTGCCTCCACAAGTCGGATCCGAAGCTGCCAGATAAATGTTCCCTTGAATGTGCATGTGCACATCAATGTGACATCCTGTGGCAGGTTCAGTTAGTCTCAAGCACTTGCTCTTACCTGTACTTCTCCCATGTAGTACCACAACTTGCGTCTTTTCCCCCTTTCCCACCCCAGGAGAACATCACATCGCCTTGTAATATCTCACACACACATCCAGAAACAGTAGTGCATTTTTCTGTGTCACAGGACACGTAACACAGAGGCAAGCTACTGTTCCAGACCGCTGTGCTGTTATGTTTAATCTCAAAATCCAGTCCTTCGTCTTACATACTTCCCACTCATCTAAAGGGCCACAAGCAACAGCTTTCCCCTGTGTCAGAGGAAAAACCTTCCTTTAGGTTTTTGAGATGTGCCTTCCCCCAGAGGAGGTCTCAGGTGGCTTGGAGACCTGGCTGATATACATGAGGATCCTTTATGCAGATGGAACTTAAGATAGCACTGCATGGTTGACTAGGTCTCTCCTAAGAAGGTTAACTACTATAGAGGCTGTTGAGATGCAGCTGGTGAACTAACAAAGTCTGGGGAGCAGGGCTGTGTCCCTTTCTCTCCGGGTGGTGGTGACAGGGCCTGTTCACACCTCACAGATGGACAGTTTTTCCATTAAATGTAAAAGGCATCTGTATTTATTTGCAGCAGCACTTTCATAAGAGCTCTCTGAAGCAATAGTAGGACTGTGTCTCCACAGAATTTACTAACCATACACAACATTCTTCTCCTGGGACTCATTAACGGGGCTGGGGACAGACAGGGCTGAGACCCCATTTCTTGATGGCTATGTGGGAAAAGGTGCTTTTCCTACTCGAAAGGCTCAAGAATTCCTGCCATAATGTGCTGTGATTTAAGGCTAGGAAAAACTGCATCCCCTCAGTAAATGTACTTGGACTAGATTCTAGGTATGTAAACACAGAAAACCCTTACTCATTCTTATGTCACTAACCCACATACCTCCTGATTTGCACAGGGTAGAGGGAGAAGAGGAAAATCAGCACACTGCTGCCTGCCAGCCAAAACATAACACTGACTTCTCACTGCTCAGATTTCATTAACTTTCTGCAAGACAACAGCAGCGTATTTACTAATATACACAAAGCCACACACAGACCCCCACAGGTATTTACTGCCTTCGCTCTTCTATACCTACTATATATAACTAGATGTCTAGGCAGAGGCACAGAATTTTTTGGCATGCTACATTTTAATGGCAGAAGTGAAATGAAAGTATGCCAGTGGCTGTTATTTGGGGGCACCATCCCTCTAATTCCTGTATGGTTAAAGCTCAAACATTTTACAGATCAGCATACAATCTCTTAATGTCTTTTCAGGCAAGTCAGTCTTTCTCTGCATCCTTGTGCCTTCTCCGCTCTTGGAAAGATGGCACAGTCATTTTCTCCTTCCTCTGCTTTTCCATCCTTCCCTCTACCACAAACACTTCAGTGGCATTGAGTACTTCTGTCACTGCTTCATCACAGCTGCCTCCTTAGTCCCTGCGAGAGTGTACTTTTAAATAAGAACAAATAGTGAAGGAGCATCTTTGAGGAGGTGAAGGAGCCTGAATGTACAGAGCATAGTGACGCTTGACCAGGAGGAATACGTACACACTGAGCCCCGCATGTTCCAGCACACATCAGATCAACTGAGTCAGACTCAGTGACTTGGTAAGCTTCCACTTCGTGAAGCAATGGATGTACTTTAATCGTCCATTGGCAGTACCCAAAAGAGCATCCACATAAGCAGAAAAAGAGAATTAATTAGTTACTAAACCTTTCCCAGGAACCACATTACCCTCAGACTTAATGATCTCATCTGCTTGTTGCTGGCTTTGGAGTTCTTAACCTCCGATTCTCCTGGTCCTCTCTCCCTGGGAACACTGCCTTTTGTCATACACAGGCACATAACTGTTAAAGCCAAATGGTAACATCCACTCTGCTCAAAGTTTACTCCACAAGTACACCATCAAGTTATGAAGAGTCCCAGTACCCACAAATCTGTCTCATTCCTCCTTAATTGGGCTCTACAAAACTTTACAACTTACAGACAGCAAGAAAGAACTGAACAAATACATCCACTGAACAAGCCGTGCCAGAATTATTTACCAAAATGTTTCTACATGTTCTTGCCCCTGGAAATTTTGCTACCAAGTACCTTGTGGAAAGAAAAAGGTGATGTCCTGACCTTACTGCCCCAGCACATTGTGTTTGGTAGGAGAGTCTCCCTGCCTCTTCATCAAGGAGCATCCAACCACCTAAATTTTGCTCTAGTGATCTCCCTCAACCAGGATTGATCTCACCCTACTCAGCAGTGGGAAATGGCCCATACCATCAGTCCTGATAGGTCCTGTACACAGCAGTACTTCCACACAATGTGGACATCACCATACTCATGACAAGGAGCTGGAGGCAACCACAGCATTTCAGTTAGTAACCACACTGCTCTGCTGCCATGAACACCAAGATCTCCTCCCTGCAAGGAAAGGGGAAGACAAACACAAGGATTCCTCACTCTATTGTAGCCCTCCAGGAAAACACAGTATAAGCTCAGGGGAGCTTCAACCTGCATGTTTAACTGTTTAGTCTCTGCAAAGCTAGAGAAAAAGTGGACTCGGGATGAAAACTTGCAAACATGACCAATGCTCACAGCTCTGCCTAGCCACAGCCACAACCTCATCTTTTGGAAGAGAATCATGGAATGGTTTCGGTTGGAAGGGACCTTCAAAGCTCATCCAGTCCAACTGGCCTGCAATGAGCAGGGACATCTTCAACTAGATCAGGTCGCCCAGAACCATATCCAGCCTGGCCTTGAATGTCTCCGAGAGTCATTTTCAAGATCCTCCTGGGAAAACAGCTCATTGTTTTCTGTAAATAGGCCATTGGTGTCTAATCAAAGCCCAAACCCTTGTGAATAGCCCACATCTTTCTGTCAGGTAGCTCTAAGACAGCTGTTTCACCACAGCTGCTGTTTTAGCCACGTCTATTCAAAGCATGCATGGAAACTGTCACCAAGTTCCATTAGTTTCAGACATCCTACAAGTCACACTCTCCTGCAATTACTGCCATTTTTATGACTTTTAATTGCAATGTTTTGATTCTATTACATCTAATTAAATGAGTCTGTATCGCACTACTCACTGGCTGCTTAGTTTTACGTGACATCCAGTATTTAATGAACTTTAATTCCCATTTAATTTCTGCTTTAATCCAAGTTCATGCCACATTTATAATAAATGGCTGGATTCCCATATGCGCTTGGGACTCCCAGCCTGTAGGCTTGGGGAATGCAGCCACCCAAGAACAGAGGCACATCTCACCATCCTTGTGCCACTAAGGTTCAAGTCAAGAGTGCCTGCAAGCTTGCCACAGGGACATGAGCACATGGCAACACAGACTTCAGTAACTCATTCATACCTGTGAGACAAGGAGGTACCAAATGTAATCAGTTCTAAGTAACGTCAAGTTTGATGCCTTTGTAATGGAAAATAACTGAGGTGCTGGAAGGTAGCTGACATAGTTTTAGGTCCTTAGGACCTTGGTACAAAAACTGTCAGAAAGAACAATAGAAAAACAGGACCTGGGGATGGGGAGTATCTGGGACCAGCAGATGTCCAGGATGGGCACAGTTAAACTAACTGATTAGTAGAAGGACAGAATGATTGCTATGTCTGTGGTGTTAATGAACCCATTAAGCTGGTGTAGACATCTATTAGTGAGTATCTGGACTAGCAGATATCCAGGATGGGAGCAGCTAAACTACCTGATAAGTAGAAGGACAGGATGATTGCCATGTCCGTAATGTTAACTGAGCTGGTGCTTCAAAGACTGCCAGCAGTGATGAAGATCTCTAGAAGAAGTAAAGACCCTCAGAGACCACCACCACATTTTGTATGTATGCGGGAAACCTCGTGGAAAATGATGTAGTTCATATGCAGCCTCATGAATATGTATGCATGCCCAGTGACTACATCAGGATGGCCTGTGTGGCAATACAGGGACACACGTTAGGAGGAGCTATCCCCGTGTCTCCCGGTGCCACAATAAAGAATACCTGCTTGTCAACTGGAAAACTTTGTTGGAGAGTTTGTTCCTGGAGATTTCTCCAAAACATGAAACAGTATCTCACCTCCCCTGAGCACCTCCCTTTCCAAGGGAAAGCATCAGGAACGTCAGGATCTGCAGGGAAAACATATGTTAGAATGAACTAGAACAGTTATCCCAGTATTTGGTGCAGATATTTTCAGGCAAGGTGGATATGTCCCAGACTCCAGACTGTTTCCAAGTCACTTTCTAAGCACTGCGTAAGAATTGCATCAACCCATTATTTCCTCTGATAGAAATTCTCATTGCCAACTGTCTATTTCCACCCTTTCCCATCAGTTAGAAAATGCTTCTTCTTGTGCAATTCTGGTCCTAACCTATGTCCTCTTAACCAAGCCCCCCCTCCATGATCAACCAGGGACAGATGAGGACAGAGGACCATGGCAAGCTTATTACCCAAAAAGCTACTTCTTTATTTAAATGTCTTAAATGTGCTTAGCTCAAGTTATTTAATCCAACTCTTTCTCACCTCTAATGTTATGCCACCCAGAAACACGATTCAGTCCTGGCTGCCAGCAATTACTATGGCCCAAGTTTGTTTCAGGATTTATGAAACTATAGATTCTGGCAGCAGATCTGTTTGTTATTTTTATGGAACATTTATAGACTGCAAATGATGACTGAGGGTGAGAGTACAAGAGTGGTACTGCTGAAGAACTTCCTCCAGGTTGGCAGTAGCACAATATTACTTTACAATAAATAAAAGGAAAGGTAGCTCATTTTCCCTGCCCATGTACACAGACCAAGAACAACAACGCCTTTAAATCAAAACTCTGCAGGCTGATCCAACACTCATTAAACTGCTTATATTTTTATATATACACATATAAAAAGCAGCATATTTTAACAGAGGATTGTAGGTTTCAACTTACAGTTGGGTTTTACTGATGTTGAAATTCATTTGTAACTACCTGTGAGGGTGGTGAGGCTCTGGCACAGGTTGCCCGAAGAAGTGGTGAATGCTCCATCCCTGGTAGTGTTCAAGGCTAGGTCAGACAGAGCCTTGGGTGACATGGTCTAGCGTGAAGCACCCCTGCCCATGGCAGGGGGCTGGAACTGGGTGATCTTGAGGTCCTTTCCAACCCAAACCATTCTATAACTCTATGAACTGACTCATTTCATATATGCCACAGATATCTCAGCTTTTGGAAACTACCTGGTTGGACTGGATATGATAAAAGTGACCTAATATAGATGGACTATAGATCACCCTTCTGCTGAGCCACCCGAAGCTACACAGTTAACACGCAAACTCAAAGCCAAATTAGTTTCTCAAGTATAAACTTCAAGACCATGACATGCATTAAGAAGGGGGGAGATAACAGGAACATGGTGTTTCAGAAATTGAGTTTGTCAGGTCAGAGTAGCTTAGAAGCAAGGAACAAGGTTTATTTCTTTCCAACTTAGAAGTTAAGTTATTCACTGGGATTTCAAATCCCGGTGTTGCTATCAGGATTGCAATGCAGTAAGGATATAAAAACCTCAACACAATTAAGGTAAACATGTTGTAAAGTACATTAATAAAATAGCTACATTAAATAATTATCCCCTTATATGCATTCAAAAAGAAATGTTTTAAAGGATTACTGAATAAACTTGAAATAAAATTGGTCAGCCAGCTCGTATGTGGTTAGGATGACAGAAAGCAGACTAGCTAATTGTTTGTGGAGCGTTTTTCAACCTCAGGATCAGTTAAGGAGAAGATGATGAAGGAGCAAAGCTGAGCAAGAGCAAAATTAGCAGCATGAACTACCAGTAGAGGGAAAAATACGCTGTTGGTGGATTGAGGTGGGTCAGACTGGACCATGCTCACCACCATCCATGAAATCAGGGGCTAAGTAACGAAGGGACAAAAAGCTGGTGCTAAACATGACAAGGCTTAGAAATCTGGGCTTATAAGTAACCACTTACAAATAGGTGCACAGATTTTGGCTTGAACTCCCAAAATCAGTGAGTAATTTTACAAGCATGGGTCCAGAGAGGCAGTCTCGTTTTGTAATCACTCCAGCATCGTGGGTTTGATAACCAGACTGGAATTTGAACTTTCAACGGGTTTTTTCAGGGTTAGAGTGGGGCTGCTAAGGAAGAGGAATGACCACCTTTTCTGAGAAATACTGCGTTCTGTCTGGAACAGGGCAACTGAGAGGTCAAAACATCCTGAGGAGGGGAACCTACAGGGGAAAAAAAGAAAGAAAAATTATATTTTTCTTTAAAATTTTATCTCTAAGTTTCCATTTACAGAACACAGCCAGAACCTGAGCAGAAGACAACAGAAGTTGTGCAGAAGGAGCATTACAGCTTCCTTTAGCAGAGGAACAGGCAGAGCTTACTTTTGAGATCAGCAGTTTGAGAGGGTTCCACTTTGCTTCACTTTGGAAGCTTTGGGGACTTCAGCCCTCGGGCAGTAAAAAGTAAAAGATACGGGCTTACAAACTCATCAGTCACCTGGACTTTGATATAGGATGTGGAAGCACCAGAGTGTCTTTCTAGCTATGTCACTTCCCATGACGGAGTGCCAATGAGGTGAGAAACCATGTCTCTTGGGCGGAGCTTTGGGTGACATGGTTTAGTGTGAGGCATCCCCTCCCATAGCAGGGGGTTACAACTGGATGACCTTAAGGTCCTTTCCAACCCAAACCATTCTGTGATTCTCTTGGGGAGCTGAGGATGCCCATGCTCCCTTCGCTGGGTCACCAGCACAAGAAGTGTCCCACATCCTCCATCTTCCTGGTTCCTGAACTCATGTGCGCTCAGCTATGCCATGCTGAACATTGGACAAGTGCTAACAGGGGTCTTCAAGAAACCACACACATCTTTCCTGAGGCTGCTGTTCAATGTTCATGTGCAGAAAATGCCACGGCACAAACATCGTGTGTGTGTCTTAATTTACACAAACTGCTAATTGCAAGGATGCTTTTAAGGAAATCAGATTGCTAATGCTGTGTTCACAGGTCTGTAAACATTCTGGTAATGGCTTTTGAAAAAATGCCATAAACTGCTATAAAGGAAACCTACATTTCATTCATGTAAAACTGAAACTACAAACAAGACACAAAAATTCTGAAATCTATATCTGAAATGTTGCTGGAAAATGATTTTAAATGATACCTTTTACCTCATGAGTGGAATTATCTGTATGACATGAAACAAATGTCCCTGGCAGCTATCCTGCAAACAACATGCAGATGCCTTCTAAAGGAATAAGAGGCAAATTACCAACTAAAGAAAATATATCTGAGTTATCAAGATATTAAAATCCCTTTTGGGCATACTTTGCTTGCTTCTAATTCGCCCTTAGATAGCAGCTTCTCGACAGGACTATTTTCATCATAATTATGAACCCTTTTCCTCTTTTCAGAATATTTTTAGTTGATTTTCTTATATTGTATTGCAAATCTTTCTACCAGCTTTTACTGCTTGTTCTCTTTTATCACAGAGAAACCAACTGCAATGTGTTGCTTGCTTGCTTTCACAATTTTCCTGACTATGTTAAACAAGCCTCCTCTAATGTAGCATTAATCATCCCGAATGAATACCTAAACCCTTTTGCTGCCTCTCTGCATGGGATAATTGTGCACAAAGGCATGGGGGGGTCATACAGCTGGAAAGATAACAGGAGCCATTTTCCCCCAAGTTGAATTAAGTGCTCTAAATTACAAAGCCATGTGTTGTCTTTAGCCTGGTATTCAGGAGTACCTTGATTTCTTAGTAGCATCTTGCAATATGAGGAATAAGCTTTCACCAAAGCTCAGAACAAGCACAACACTTGAGGCATAAGGCTGTTGGCATGACCAAGCACTAAGAAAGAGCTGAAAAAGTCAATCATGAGCAATCAATTGGCTTTCAAGCACATGAACTTTGGTACTCTCTACATCTTGAATTGCTCTTTGGCAAATCAAAGCACTACATTGACTTCAGTTGCATAATACTCTTTCACAAACATATTAATGTTCCTGCTCTCATTAATAAGCATTCCTATCCCCTGACCACATGTAGCATTAAGTGTTCTTCAAGTGCTCTCGGGGTGAATCCAGAGAAGTGCAACAGCATTTACTCCTTAGGCCACAGCTCCTCTTTGACAGCCTCCAACCTTACTACTTCCATCCAAGCTTCTTGTGAGGAGCCCTGAAATGTAAACCATTCTCTCCATCATTTTACAGGCAAAAATGCTGAGGATCAGCACACAAATGTCTGCCTGCCTGGAAAGAGGACCAGAATCCAGGAAACCATCTCCGACATACTTGTCACAGCATTGCTCCAGCCACAGCACCACCCTCAGCAGCATGGTTTGCTCTTGATGTTAGCTTAGACTCCAGTTTCCAGGGGTCCCATCTGGACTGGACCCTCATGTGGAGACCCAACACTGAATAGCCAGCCCAAACACATGTCCAGAGTGCATAGCAAAGGAGGAGTTGCACTTCCCAAGGCTACAGATTAAAACTCTCATAAGGTCTTCTCCTGCTCCTTTCAGCATATCAAGTGAAGACTTCTCCCAGTAACGATAGCTGAGTGCTTCTAGTCTGAGTGCTCCAAAGGGGATCAGGCAAACAAACATTAGGAAGGAAGAAAAGAAAGAAAAGAAACACTGGCATAGAGTATGTTGTTAGAAACTGCCATGTAGAAAGAAAGCTCCACTTTCCTCTAACACCAGCAGGCTGAAGAGACTGAAGTAGTAGTTTGGGAAAGCTTTAAACTTTGGGGGTCCTCTATAAGTCAATATTTTTTAAGATCTCTCATAAGAGTAAGAATAAATCATTATTCTCTTTACAGAGAATTTCACCTTCACATAATACCCGGTTCAGGGATACGTGCCTATTTGGTCCCCCCTTTGCAGCCACATAGTCAATACACTGTCAACCCTCCAGGCAAGACACAAGTCTTGCAAGTTCTATCAGCCACTGACACAGACCTTCCTTTGTCAACCATAACCTGCATAAAGCCTGGATTAGCAGGAGCATGACCAGGAGTCCATGCTGCAGAACTAACAGCCTAAAGACAATATAAACAGGATACAGGAGCATCTTTCTCTGGTCTCCTTCCCACCATGGCCAGGCTGGACCCTTCCACCTGGCTCCAACCATGAGTGAACTCTTGCACTCATCTGGAAGAGCAGAAGACACATTAAAGGATGTCAGCAAAATGACTGTTATCATTAACAGGTCTGTGTCACACTCATGATGCAGGTAGTGGAGGTGCTGTGCACCAGTGGTCCCACCAGTGACCCACACTGACCATGGGGAGGCATCTCCACAAGCCTGAAGGTGCTTCAAAGTCTGTAAATCGAACAAAGCAAAGCTCCTCTCTCTGCTCACATTTACTTTTTGGGATTACTATCCACCAGGAAATATTGACCTTCCTTATTGGAAGAAATGCCATAATTTCAAAACCTGCCTGAACTGAGCCATTTACAAAAACAGTTCACTTACAGATGACCAAAAAGTTGTGACAAAAGACAAAGCATTTCTTTCCAACAACAATCTGATTTCACTTCAGATATGCATTCAGAAGATGAAATCCTTGTTTGGGGTGAACAGATAAATGATTTCATGGTTAAAAGGCTCAAAGTGACACACTCTGGCCTTATCAGAAGGGTTTATTTCCAGTTGTTTTCTAAACAAAAACCTTATTAGAATTATACCTTCCCTGTAATGCCTTGTTGCTAATGAAATTAATCATTTTCCTAATGAAAACTAAATTAATTTTCCCCAATACATAAAATCAAAACATCTCATTCTTAAATTCTCAAGTCCTTTCAAGTTACAAGAGAATTACCTAAGAATGCAAGAGAAATAAGAGTAAATCAGCTCCAGATGAGTGCAAAAGGGTGCTTGACACCCACCCAGCATGGAAAATTTTAGCCCCAAATAGCTCAAGTTCAGCCAAGTAATAAGGAACTGAAACCTGAGCCTTCTCACAGTCAGTGCAAGGAAACTACAGTGAGACTAACAGAGCCAGCAGAGCGATGACAAAGTGCTCAGGTCCCCTCCATGAGACAGCAAAATTTAACCTTCATGCTGAAAGGGCTGCAAGGAAGCCAAGTGAGTTTTAAGGTGGGTAAAGCTGCCAATGGGCTGTATGTCCAGCCTCATCTCGCAGCATTAGGTTACCACTGGACCCAACCAGCAGGATGCAGCTAGCATCCCTGGGAGCTGAGGACTCCAGGAGCATCTCAAACCCTTGGAGAAGCACACAATGCCTCTGTTGTCTTCTGCAGGTATCCTACATCAACCCAGCTCTTCCTGCCACCCAGAGTGGACTTACGGACATGTAGACACCCCGTGTCACTGTTTGCAGCTCTCTGAGCCAGGTCAATAATGCCTGAAGAAAAACTGTTTTGCTCCAGCCCAATTCCCAGGACCCATCTCTTTCCCTAGTCAGCAGCTCACCTCAAGAGGTCCAGCTACCCACTGCCAGAGATGGCATTCCTGCTTCCCCACCATTCAGCAGAGACCCGTCATCATCACTCATATTGAGCCAAGGAGGGATGCATTCTTGCACTCAGTTTTCCCTGTGTGTGCCATCCTCTGCTCCTGAGCATCTCCCACACATGGTCCTTTCCACAAACATGGTTATCCCCTTTCCACCCTACAATCATTAAAAGCCTGATTTATTTTTCCTTAAAGGTGAAAAAGGAAGCAAAGTGAAATGCCATCTCCAGCTGAAACAGAAAGTCAAGGCATCGCTATTCTGTGGGTGTAACCCATGTGATGGGAGTGCTACCGAAGGCATCTGGCAAACAGAAACATAGAACAGGAGAGGTTAAGGAAGCAAATATACCACAGTATATTTCCTTGGAATCTTCGGATGATGCAGAAATCCTTTTGCCCAGTTTCTCCATACATGACCCTTACACTCTGACAGATGGCACTAAATCACGGCTCCTCTTGCTTCCTCATGCACCATGTGTGGTCACCCTAGCGAAAGCAAGGCAAAGGTAGCAGGAGTTTATTTCCTTATTCCCTAGTGGTTTATCCAGCCATACCTCAGGAATTCAGCTGGGAGGGACATGAGGTCTGGTGTACCCTGAATTGGATGGCTTGCAAGAAGCAGCTATTTGTAAGGCGGTGAATGGGAAAGGGCTCTGCAGAAGCCTGCTTTGAACCAGGCTGTGACATTCCCACCAGGTCCACATCAGGGTGCTGCTGTCTGGCCACTCAGCATTCAAAGCCAATAGGATACACACAGTTAAAATTAAAAGAACAGAGATGGAGAAAACGTTCCTAGCTTTCAAAGTGTCCCAAAACCAAATCTCTTGCCTGCACAATACTTGGTGATCTGCATAGTGTATGGGTGCAGAAGACCAAATCTCTATTTAGCAGCCAAAACAGTAATACCAACACATCTGCATTTGCCCTATCTCTGTGATCCCTGTCTTTGCACAACTTTCCTCCATCCTCTAACACCAGGCAGGAAGCATTTTGCATCCCATGATGCAGCCGCTGCCCCAAGTGGGAATATCTCCCAGCTTTGGTTTTCTTGTCCATGCAAAGCCCCTCATGCCCAGGGTCATCTCTGCCACCGAAAGGCAGCCCAGCCAAGTGGAAGTCCCTGTGGGGCTGTGCTGGAAGCTTGTCTTTTCCAAATACGTCGAAAACAGAAGGCCAGGGCTGGATGCAGGTTTGCTGAGATCAGGGCTATTCTGGTGCAGACAGGCTATGTGCTGCTGATAGGGAGGATTAATGAGCCAGGCTGCTCATCCGTTGCAATTAGAAACAACACTACGACTATTTTGGTGCCATTTCTCTGCAGAGAACTCAAACAGCTTATCAGCCCCTTCTGTATCTCCATGTAATCATGGCTGTGTTAAAGACAGGACAGTAAACTGCTGTATGAATGCACTGCTCTTCATTTCAAACCACAGTACAGAGGACCACTTGCTAATGCTCATAGAGCAGTAGAAAGGGATTTAGTGAATGGCACTTAACAAGACTTCAGTGTTTTCAGGACACCTGGACACAATAAGGATCTGATTTGCTCCAGCTACAGGAAGAGCCTCAGCACCTGAAGCAAATCATCACATTTGTCAGCAACTAGCTGAAGCTTTAAGAAATAGCTTTGTGACATTGGTAAAGCAAAAGAAGTTCTAGCTCCTGGGCTATGTTACTCACTCCAGTGCACAACCATGGACATCCCTCTCATCTGCCCCAGCTACAAAATGGGATGGACAACACCCATGTAAAGGATGAGGTATTGCCTCCTGCTTCCACAGTGTCATTTACAAGTGTGAGTGACACAAAGTGGCAGAGAGAACTCCCAAAGAAGCCCCGTCCTGTCTTATAGCCAACATACTATGTTTCATACAGATCCTATAGAGCTGTAAACATTTTATCTGCCTAGATGCCCTGACATAGGTTCCACATCTGTGATTGTGTACCAAATCCTCAATACACAGCTGGAACACAGCTGGACTCCACACCATGACCTGCTGGTCACTGCAGCCCTCACCACTCCAGGATCACAGCTGAAAACCAAGGAGGGCTTGGAGAAAGAGCACAAACTGTCCACCTGCGCCTCAGCAGCTGCTTGCATCCCCCTGGAAACAAATCCCTACAAACTGCTATTGGTAGCTGTGACAGTTTGGTCTCAGGAGCTGAAGTATTACAAGACAGAACAAAGCAATGTGAGGCAGATGCACAGCACTGCATTGGGCATGGATGCCTTGAGAAGAGCTTTCAGATGGATGCTAGCAGGGCAAAGCTTTGTCAGACCTTGTTCAGACCTCTGAAAACCCAAGCAGCTGCAGGCAAGCTTCTCACCCAGCTGCCAATCTCTCATGTTTTTCACACCACCATCCTCTTCCATCACCCCAACGGATTTAACAAATGACAAACATGCTCTCACAGAAGCTGCTGCTTATGCCTCTGGCTACATGTTTTGTATCTGTACACAACCAGGACCAGAAACATCTTACAACTCTAGTGTCTCTCTATTCAGAGCCCACAAGCTTCTGTCCATCCTTATAGCAACTTACTACTCTGCTCTACAATGTGATCTTCTTTAAATGCTCCACTGGCGTCTGCCAGAAGTGCAACTTGATATGAAAACCCCAAGTGCCAAACAGCTCCTTCATCTCTCCATGACAAATAAATCTTCATGATAAATCCAGGCTCTCCAGTGTCACCTCTTATATATAGACAATCAAAGGAGCTAAGGTACAGAAGTGTGAAGACAAGGCACACGAGTCAGATTACACTTAACCTATGGTTTAGTGCTTTTGTCTATCAGAACTATTTTGTTACATGTTTTAACTTTACTCCTTGATTCATGTTAGGGTTTTTTTAAGCGTTCCTGCACTGCACTGAAGTCTCTCCTCCCAGATATAACAGTCCTTATCCCCTGGAATAAGATTTCAGGTTGTTTTTCCTTGTCACTTAGATGAACCCAGACCTGAGACAGGAGCTCACAGCCTCGCTACTGACAAACTCACACCAGAGCTAACAAACAGGCACCTAACGGTGGAAGATTTAAGCCAGACTGGATCCAGCCAAACTCAACATGAGCTCAGATAGCTTCTGAGGCAAGGGATCACTTCTCTGCGTACTCCAGGATACTGGCTCCATAAAGATACTAACAGCAGATCAGCCTCTGAATCAGCAGCAGCATTTCTGGCTGCGCACTGGGGAAGTCCTGGTGCAGCAGCCTCCCACCCTGGGCAGCACCAACCACACAACCAAGTGCTACCCACAGGTGAATGCAATACACGATTTGTCATCCCAGCAGCATCCCTTGTTTCTAGAACAGGGTGGTCGCAACCTTGCAAGCAGGAACCACTGCAGGAGAAGGTCCTGGGGCCTGGCCTACTTAGGAGAGATGGTACCTGGATAACACCTGAATCAAGCCAGGAGCCCATCAGTCACTGAAAACATTCATCCTGCTGGAGTACACCTTGAAAATGACTGGATTTAAATTGCTTTTCTCTAGTCTAAGGAAGTGCAGGGTTGGGAAAGATGCAGAAGAGAGCTAAAGCAAGACCAGGAAGGAGCCTGCTCCTCCATCTTCTGCTCTGCTGGGACAAGAGTCCAGTAGGCTGGAGACAGATAGCAGAAGAAACACCTAAACGAAAGCAGCCCCTGATTGAGCAGGGATTAACATTGCACCCAGCAATGGGAGGATGCCCGGGGCTGGCCGTACCCAGGACTGCTCCTGGGAACACCTCCCTTTGCTGCATGCTCAGTGGGAAAACCAATGGCTCTAATTATCTGCTACTGATGTCAGGCTGTGCTCAAACCACTAGAAACCTGCGCTCCACTAACCTCCTCTGCACTACCTACAGGAGCAGCAGGCAAACATGCCACAGGAAAGCAGATACCTGCTAATGAGACAGCCATCAGCCACTTGTTATCTTTGATTACCTCTTTAATTCAGCCCAGACACAGCATGCTTTATTTTTGTCCTCCCTACTGAATCAGCATCTCCAGTTCCCAGAGGCTTCCCTGCTGCTGGGAGCCAGCTTCACCATGGGCCGACGGGGACCTGAGGCCAAAACGCTCCCACAAGCGTGCTCAGCACTTTCCCACACCCCCTGTGGCTCCTATCTCAGCCTCACTGGCTCCTGTGTGTGCTTCTGAACATACCTCCCTACAACAAGTTGGTGGCGGATCTTGTGACCATAAGGTAACACTTCCTACACAATTGCTCCATCTTGGAACACTCCTGGCCTATATCTGTCAAATGGGTAGAGAAAGGACTTTTGATTGGTGCTTCCCTGAAGGATCTTAGCACATTTGTGAAAGGCAAAGCCATGGGAAACCTCAGAAAATCAACTGACTTGACAAAAAGGGCGATCTGGTTCAATCCCCGGTGTGACCCAGAAGAATAAAGCGTATGTGATACTAAGCGCAGAAAGCTAAACAATCTCATGGTCTGAAAGTCCAACCTGAAAATTGAGCTAGCCTGCAAGATCAATGAATTGAACAGTTTTAGCTTTAACAGAGATGTACAGCGAGCATTAACACTTGCACACACTGGTAGTTCACCATTTGGTTGAGCACCCAGTTTGTAAAGAGAAGGAAATTCCCAGCCAGAAGCAATACTTGCTCCAAACACCCTGACATGCTTTGCCAGCTGCACCTCCAGGACCTGCTCACGAGACCCAGGTCTTGATGGAAATGCTGTCAGAAATGAACACTCAGGGGAGAAGTGGAAAACAAGCTATGAGGTAATCCATTCTCCAGGACCGTATCTACTGCAGCGCACCTTGCACACAATGCTGACACTGAGCAGGCAAAAGCAGGTCCTGGCCACGCTGACACCCATGTGTGCACAGCAACGGCTATGGAATGATTTTCCCTATCTGGGCTTTGATTGAACAGTGATTGAACATCTTGGAGAGGCTGCGAAGGCACTGCAGCCAGGAGTAAGAGCAAGGGATCAGTGATAAAGCCTCAATTCTGACCTTAAAGTCAGAAATAACCTTTCTGAAGGTTTCTGGGGCAAAGCAACACTGATGTCTGCTTAAACCCCTTCACAACTGCAGCCCCCACCCTTTCAGCCTTGCTTCCTCCTAGAAATGATGACAAATCTGTTTTTCCCTGACCAGAAGCATGATGCACAGACAGGAGCTTTCTACTAATACACAGCCACATACTTGCAGCGCATTGTTATCAGGTACCCAACAAGGAGGCATCCCCAACACACGTGTACACAAACAGGGCTCCAGGCCCCAGCTGAATTTCTCCTGCCCTAGTCATACAGATGCCAAGTGATCAATCACTAACTTCAGTAAATTCTACCTTAATAAAAGCATTGCCTTCAGTGGGACATAACCCTCCTGAGCATCTCTCCTCCAGCCCAGATCCAGTCCCTCCAAGGGAACAGGTCTGCACAAAGGAGGGTTTCATCCAGCCCACCTCTGCTACTGACAGACCTGCAGCAAACTCCACTCACTCACACCCTCTTATTGCCATGCTCCATCATCTCCAAGTTCATCACGCTGGAGAACAAAACCAGGCACTACTTCTCACCATGACAAGCGCAAAAGCTGATGGAGTTTCTGCAGGGACCAAGGCTTCCAAGCTCCCTATCCAAGCATGCAGCACCAGTGCTGCTCAGCCCTACCAGGGCAAACGCATCAGATTCTCCCCTACTGGTAACTTACTCAAGGCTGCCAGGGTTTTACTTTGGCTTAAACAAGAACCAAACACAAGAACTTACATGGTTGTGAACTTGATCCTGAGCCAAGGCAGCATGTGGTGGCTGAGGCTGAACCAGAGGATGCTCTGAGTCACATTGGTGTGCCAGTCCCTTACTCCTGCTGGAGTTGTTCACATCAGGTCATTTAGCACAGGAACAAGCAAACAATAACAATAGGGAAAACTGATTTTGAATCAATTCCTCCTTTGTGCTCAGGATTAACCTGTTTTCCTGGTAGAGCCTATGGCCATCAACATAAGCTACAAGAACCAACTTTTCATCCACCCCCTCAGCCCTGCTGCAGCTACTTTTACTTCTCTGGCACAAAACAAAGAGGTTTTCTAACCTCCTCAAACAACCTGAACCTGCAGTTCATGGGGAGCAGCTGAAGGAAGTTGGTACCTAATGAAAGTAAAGGGGTAAAGAGAAGGAGACTATCTTTGCTAAGGGACATCGTTCTTCCTCCTGGAACACCAAGGCTCCCAAACAGAACTTTCCTGTCCAGCCACTCAGCCCCAGGATCGGTCATAGCCCAAGAGGCTTTGCCACTGGGCACCATGCTGCCAAGCGCATCTCAACAAAAGGACCAACACTGATTGTATTAAAAAGCAATTAAAAAAATCAATTCCAGTAGAAAAATAATTTAATAAAGGGATAAGTTTCAAGAAAATATCTGTATAGTAACAACATTTTAAGTAAAATGTCCACAAAAATATACATGTCTAGTGTGATCATACATAAGTTTTCCAACAGGTCCTGTTTTAAACATGGATCTTTCATCTAAGTTTCCATCTAGGAAAAACCTTCACCGCTACCAGATTTCCTGGGATATATCAGTTTGCACAAACAGAGTGATACGAGAAATGTTTTCTAAGTGACTTTAGGCTCACACAAATAAACTTGAGAGTTGGTAACAGTCCAGAAGAGATCAGGTTATACCACACCATGAAAATAAAGTAAATACAAGGAAAACAAAAGTCAGGTACCTCAGGGACACCGTCAGGCAGAAACATCAGCCCTACAATATGCACCACACAACACTGACACAGCTGGAAAAGGAGGGGGATGAAGGAAAGATGGGCAGGAGAAAGGGGAAAATCCCAGGAGAAGGAACTGCTAGAGGAGGAGTCTATAGAGCGGCGAGGGAAAAGCACACATGACCAACAGATTTCTAGAAACCAGACAATGTTGTAACAGAAGATAAGCTAATTGCAGGAATATGAACAGGAATCGGTGGAGAAAGTTTATTTCTTATTTTTCCAAATGGCTACTGAGCTGTAGAAATAACACATCTGTCCCAAAGTCCCTCACAAACAGTGCTAATTCAGCTGAACAGCTCCAAAACTGAAGCACTTCCAGGAGAGAAAAATCCGGTTACAGAAAATTAAGGATGCAGGAGTACAGGAGGAAATAAAGAGAACACATTCCACCAGCAGAGGACAGGAACAAAACAGGGAAGAGAAGATGCCAAACAAGAGATGCCAGTTCTGTCAAAGGGAGATGTACACTGCAACAAAAAATACAACAGAACAAAAGTCCATCCCATGGAAAGAAAATGGAAAACTGCTAAAGAAATAAAAAGACACTCATTTTCCAAAAGATTTTTTTGTTTTATAATCAAATTTTTGGGTTTTTTTACATAGACAACTGAAACACACCAATATTTTGTGCGAAAAATAGTTTTAAATAAACTTTCCTCGTTCTTTGTACATTCTGATATACATATGTAACAAGGTTTATGGCACTGTAACAAGGATCAAAACCATATAAAGGAACGAAATAATTGCTCTCAATTATCCTCTCTTAACCAAGCTGCTGCCATTGCACTAGTAGACTTCAAAAATTATTAGTAGGCAGCCAACAGTATCTGGTTTGAACACTCAAAACAAACCCCAAATTATTATTGCACAAGAAGCCAGTGAAGGCATATGGCATAGAATGATCAAAGTCCCCTTATTGTTAAAACCTTACAACCCAAGATAGAAAAATAGAACTGGAACATGAAACACGCCAAATAAACCTCTCTTGATTTTGTCTTTAGGTTGAGTCAGGAGTGTGAAAAGTGCCTTGCAGACTTTTGAAGCTGCTCCAATTGCCTTTGCACTGGTGAGCATTTTGCTAGGTTACCTTTAGCAAAGCCTTTGCAGAACGAAGGCCCTTCTGTTCCAGGGAGGGGTTTTATTTCTGCTTTGTTTTGGCTGTTTGTGTTTCGTCTTCAACTTAGGTTTCTTCAGTCTATGAACCTGCACAGACTACT